>CANUEP010186962.1:0-64710 GCA_947857235.1 Jatropha podagrica | reverse complement strand
AAGACAGGTGCAGAAGGTATTGTTAATTATTTAGGATAGACAAGAAGTTATCAATGTCAATGCTAAACTAAATGACTTTGGAAATTAATTGTAAGTATATAATAATTGCTATGAGAAGTCATTCTTTATTATATTTGCTTCTATCATGATGCGATCTGAACGAAACAAATGGGTTGCTTATATGAAAAGTCATTCTTTATTAGTTTATTTCAATTTTCAAGTGTCATTTTGAAATTTTATTTGGGTTCAAACAGGCTAAATTAATTGGATTGAACAGCTGAAGGATGAGAGCGGTCAGTGGCTTCGTCGGAACTCTGGTTTGGAGCATTTAGTCGTCGACTATTTTTCAGCTATTTTCTCTTCTTGGTTGGGTTCAAATATTATTATATTAGACGTCTTTAATCCAGGTTTCTACTGATCTTTAATCCAGCTATTTTCTCTTTACTTGGATTGCATTCCCTGACAATTAATTGCCATGAGAAGTCATTCTTTATAATTGTAATATATACGAAGGCTCAGCAGATGATGCTTCTAATGATAATGAACTGTTGCTTCATAGACATTGTACTTATCTTAAATTTATAATTGAAATAACTGTTGCTTAAAAATTATAATAAAATAATAGAATTATAATTGTTTTTTTTATATATTATTGCATCATGTGTCTTGTAGATCGTTTAAACATTTATGGATGTAGGAAGTAATTTCTTATGGCTAGATGCTGAGGTAGATCAGATATTTCTATTGATGATGAGACGCAGGAACAATAAGATGTAGGCACAGGTCTAGGGAGAGGGAGAGGCTCAATTTCACTATTGCCTCCACCACCACAACCACAACCACGTAGTTCACCTCCACCTTCACATCATGCACCTAATATTACAGCAACTATGAGTATTCAGGCACAAACTTCATCAGTAGGTGGAGCTTATACATCTGTGGGAGTTGACAGTTGTGGGCCTCGTATTAATCGTAAGCAGATTGAAATAGTCGAAGGGAGGTAATATTTGCTCATTTATACTCAAAATGGAAACCAAATTATGTTTGATTATGTTTAATTTTATGACTCATGTTTGTTTGTCAATATTAAGTAAACATTAGCTTAATTACATATTTTACTTATCTACAATTTGAATGTATTTTTAGATATAGTTGGAAATAGGTTGTTTATTGTAAAAAATAAAAAGAAATTGACTTTCAATAAATTTTATCGACGGAAATATAATTTTAAAAATAATAATTAAATATATTAGCGACAGATTACCAATATTTTTCCAACCAAATTATTCATTTTACCAATAGAAAATCGCACAATATGGATAACTCTCTCCTCGGCAGGTCAAATTGGTGAAACAACTATGGTTGAAAGAATTTGAACATGAGACCTCCCACTCCTCACATAAGTGAAAAGACCAACTAAACCACCACTTAATTGATTTTAATTCTTTGTCTTTGACAGCTAGAGGATTGCACATATCATTCAGAAACTCTGAGTTTTGATTTTGAGACATACGTGAAGAAAACACTACTAAACGAAGTTAGGGAGCCAGTAAAACGACAACTAGAATGTTCAATATCAGACAATTGTAAAGAAAATTATCCAGAACACCTACGTGGATCACTTGAGGATAAGTTTAAGGATATAGTTCAATTTACAATTGATTCAGTTAAGCAAGAACTGCCTGAAATTCAGAAATCAAATGAACCAGCTGTAGGAGAAGGGGAAGAGGAAGGTAAGAAATTCTATTCAATGTGTAATTTTTTTAACAGAAAATTATATTTCTTTTAATTAATTTTAATTTTCTTTTGTAGGATCTTCCAAACCAGAATCTGTAACTGAAAATTCTTGACGATGATAAAAAAAAGGACATATATGTATTTGGGTTTTATTTATATTTTATTTAATTATGATACGTATGTTTTTCATGTTTCTATTATCACTCATTCAACATATGTTTTTAGAAAGAAATAAATTTTAATTGATTAATGTGAAATAATTTTATTAAATTTACCTTATTAAATTCTTATATTTTATTATTTTTAATTTACCTTACAAAAAATTTTACTTTTTACTTGTAAATATTGATTTTTTCCGATATCACCCTTCTAATTATTGAAAATTAAAAAAAATTTCACCACCTTTAATTATTTTTTCTGATTCTGTCGTTGTGACCTGCAACTGAATGTCCATCTAACATGCTAGTCAAGTAGAAAAGCAAGCTCTAGAAACTGTTCAAGTGCGGCTGGACTTGAGTTGGGCTCAGACCCAATCCAGCCCGTGTTTATGCAGGTTCAAATGGGTTGGGACCAACCGGATTTAAACATCAATGATCAGAAGCTGTATCCAAACCCGCACCTTATCTTTTTTGGAATTTGAATATGAAATCTTTCAATAAAACAATTGAACACAGTTACTCAAAATTATTACATATTTAGAATTGAAAGAAGAATCTGACGATAAATGAGAATTTTTCATTATTTATCGGTCTTTTAATCTTACCATGAATAATCTAATTTTTTTTTTTTTTTAAATCACCGCTGTTCGAATCTCATTATCAAAAATATCTTAATCGGCTTGAGATTTAATCACAGTCAAAGTTTCTCACTCTTCGCGAGAGCTCTTTTCACATGTACTGGCCTGCATTACCGATTGAACCACAACCCGTAGATTGAATAAACTAACTTTAATTGCAATTAAAAAATGAATTTGGTATAGATATATAAAAATTATCCAATGATATTATCCAATAGTTAAATAAAAAAAGAAATTAAAATTTTTATATATGTATGGAAACAAAATAATTTAAGAATTTTTTTTTTAAAAAAAAATGGATGCTTGGGAACATTGGACTTGGATATGAAGTCAAAATTTGCCAAATTGTTGTGGGCCCATTGTTTTCACCTATTCATCAGCTAAATCCTAACCACCCATCAAAGGGTTCAACCTTTGGGCCCATTAGCACATGGGTAATCTCACAATAATGCAAAAATCACTTCCTATTTTTTGTTCCAAGGAATTTAGCTTATGTCAAGGCAGAAATACAGCTAAAAACGACAATACAAATTTGAGTTTAAGAAGGTCTTATAATTGTAAATCTTGACTACTAATTCTTGCCTCGTACTAGTAAGATTTTAGAAGCACCTCAGCTACAAAACAAAAGAAGGATAGTTCACATCAAATGGACTGAACCCCATAACCTCTATCTTAATAAAAGTTTAAGATTTGATATTTCACTTGCTAGTGTATCAAAACTCAGATTTAAATTTATAATATATATATATATATATATATATAGATTGGGATAATTAAGGATTTGTTTGGAGAGTTGTAATTTTGTGGAATGTAATCAAAAATATTTTTAATATACCAATGGGATTAATTTGAGTAGAAAAGATCAACTCCTTAAATAAAAAATCGAGTGTTTGATTTTTGAAAATGGAGAAAATAAACTCTGAAAGCGCCTCCACCTTATGGGTTATGGGTTTGACGCAGCGCAAATGAGATTATACTTAACTTAATAGATTAAATAAGCTAAAACGACCTATGGTATAAATAAATAAAATAAAAGCACTTTTACTAAAATAAATATTCTTTCATGTTCATTGCTAATGAATTTTATACATAAATAGAAATTTTTCATGAGGGGGATGTAATCTTCAGTCTTCATTTCTATTCCAAAGAATAGAAAATAGATATTTTGGCTGAGAGTTTCATATAAAATAAGAAAATCCCACCCCATTGCTTCATCCCTATCTAAAAATGGGAATTTTTGCAAATTTTGTAATGTGGAGATGGTGTGTGTAGGGATCCTTCTTGCCAGCAAGTGCATGTGGGTTTACATAATATACCTTGCCAAGGGGTCCACTAATGTGCAAATGTATGTATCATAGTGTTGGATGTCTCATTCAAAATTATCTAATTTCTTAAGCTTAAATCAAACAAAAGAGGATGCACATGCTGCTTGTCAATGACTACTGGTCCCCAGGTTTTCAAAGCTACCAAAAATTATCCAAATGGCAACAATATGACTCCATAATAGAGTGGAAGTTACTATTTGGAATTCTCTCAATAGAAATTTTTATCAGAAGCTACGGGTTGGAATGCAATGCAATTATGATAAACACAAACACAATCCATTTACTAATTGCATTAAATATTTAAACAAAACGCGACTTGAAAATTAAATGAACGATATAAACACGACATGCATAGTCTATATATGAAATTACCATTTTATCCTTAATTAAATAGATTAAGGATAATTTATTAAATATTCATAAAGAGTTGTTCAAGAGGCAATCTTGAATTTAATAACTATTTAATGAAAAAATAGTAAAGGAGCAAAACACCTTAAATGTTATGACCCACGTGGATTAATGGGTGGGGTTAACATAATTTATTTCACAAAACAGAATCTGACCTATCCAGGTTGAATAAATTTAATCACATTTAATTATTAAGAAGATGTTAATCTTTAGATTAGATGCGATCCAACAAATCTGTCCAACGGGTTGGGTGAGATTGTAACCGCCCGTGTGCAGTTCTACGTCAAGTGTAAACAGAGTTCTGAAATTACAAAAGAGCCACTATCATGAATTATGGAGCTTGGAAAAAAGGTGTCGGTTATAGGAAAACAGAGAGATTGAAGGGAAACATGAAATGAATCAGAGCAGTAGCTATTGACCTATTGTGTATTGAAACGTGATTTCAGCTAAGCTTCTCTTTTCTTTTCTGTTTTCTCTTTACAAGAGCCAGCCCATTCTCACTTACTTCACTGTCTTTGTCCTTTTTCTCGTTATAAATATCAATCAGCTCTAGCTCTCTTTCTCTTCCAAATCGAACTCTCTCTTTCTGTCTGTCTCTCTGTCTCTTCTTCTCCATCTTGGCTTCTACTCTGGTCATTTCCTTTCAATAATGGCTATGATGGTTTCTCTGTTACTTGCTCTCTTCTTGCTTTTCAATTCGTCTGCCTTTGCTGCTCAATATAGGGAAGGTAAAGTTCACACCTTTAAAGTTTAAAACCTCATCTCTTTCTAGATAATAAGTACTTGGCTTAAAGATCTGTTTTTTTGAGTCGGGTTTTTTCGCTTTTTTTATTTTGTTGGTGTTCTATTATCTATCTATTTCTATAGGGAAAAGCTGATCTGGGTATTTTTAGTTCTTTTTTTTTTTTTTTTGGCTTTACATTGTTACTTCTATTCTGATATTCACTTGTCCTGCTTCTCTGTTGCAGGGTTTCTTAACAACGGCAACTTTGAGGAGAAACCAAAACCCAGCGACATAAGCAAGACGGTACTCAAAGGAAAAAGTGCGCTTCCGGGCTGGGAAATAAATGGACTAGTAGAATACATTTCTGCTGGGCCACAACCTGGTGGGATGTATTTTGCAGTGGCACATGGTGTTCATGCTGTGAGATTAGGAAATGATGCATCAATTTCTCAAACAGTAACTGTAAAGCCAGGATCTTTATATGCCCTGACATTTGGTGCTTCAAGAACTTGTGCACAAGAAGAGGTTTTGAGAGTCTCTGTCCCTCCTTTGTCTGGAGACTTGCCATTGCAGACATTGTATAGTAGTAATGGTGGAGATACTTATGCTTGGGGATTTATAGCCAAATCTACTGTTGCTAAAGTGATACTTCACAATCCTGGTGTACAAGAAGATCCTGCTTGTGGACCACTCATCGATGCTGTTGCTATTAAAGAGCTATTTCCTCCAAGGCCAACTAGAGGTAAATTCATTACCAACACTGGATTCGATGTTTTATTTTGAGTGACTTGATTTGTTGTGGTATTTCCATGGTTCTGAAATGACCTCTTGCAGATAACTTGGTAAAGAATCCCGGGTTCGAGGAAGGTCCTCATCTCTTCGTGAACTCATCCAATGGTGTTCTGCTCCCTCCAAGACAATTAGATCTCACCTCTCCACTTCCTGGTTGGATCATCGAATCGCTTAAAGCTGTGAAGTTCATCGATTCGAAGCACTTCAATGTTCCTTTCGGACTTGCTGCAGTTGAGCTTGTTGCAGGAAGGGAAAGTGCCATTGCCCAGATCCTTCGAACAATTCCCAACAAGGTCTATGGTCTCACATTCTCTGTAGGAGATGCAAAAAACGGCTGCCATGGATCAATGATGGTCGAAGCATTTGCCGCTAAAGACACCTTTAAGGTTCCATTTGAGTCTCAAGGAAAGGGAAAGTTCAAGACTGTCAGCTTCAAGTTCAAAGCAATTTCAGCCAGGACAAGAATTACATTCTACAGCTCATATTACCATACTAGGATTGATGACTTTGGATCCCTTTGTGGCCCTGTACTTGATCAAGTTAGGGTTTTCCCAATAAGCAAAACTTTATAATTATAAAGGGAGTCTATAAAACGGTCTTTTGATCCAAACATTTTGTAAATTTGACCGTTTCGAGGCTTACGATTTGCTTTTGTATCCGTCTAAAACAATTATTTTCCTAAAGGTTTGATTTTAAGTGAATGAGAGAGACATGTGATTTTCTTTCTTCTTTGTGTTAATGAGAAACAACGCACATTTCATATATTACAGAAATGGTATCCAGAGCATAAATTTATATTTTCACACTGTAACAATAGCATAAAAAAATTGCCATAGATATGCATTATCTAATTCTTATTTCAGTTGTCAATCTACTAAAACACATTGAACTTTTTCATCAGTATCTTATAAAGTACATAAATTGACAATGGCCAGACCTTATGATGTAATTGGCCCCCGCTAAAGAAAAAGAAGATAGGAGAAAAAGATATCACTGCCATTGTAACTTTACACTACAGAAAAGCAAATAATGGAGGCCAGTTTGCTTAGTATGAAAAAGGAGAGAAGAACCAATTATGAAATATAGGAATGTATTTGTTTTCACTGGCTCTCGGCCAAAGTACCCACAAGGCACTTCTCCAGTAAAAATTCTGCATTCACCCAAGCATGATATTTATCTGAAATGAAGCTAAGGATCGCAATTTATGCAATAAATTTCAATATCAAATGTCGAAGACTGGACGTTCGGACATTCGGGCACAATGTGAGAGTTGTTGCTAAGTTGTTGATTCTAGAGTTCCCCAGGGATGTGGAAGTTAGTTTATGGGACAAAAGATGACTGCTATGTTATCGAGCATCTAATTCAAAAATACAATTTTAAAAGACAATCCAAAATGGAATGTATATTTTGACCTTTTGATCCTCCGACATTTTTCCCCTGTATATAAACTATGACATTGGAAAAACCTTTGATATGTGACTTGAGGTAAAATACTAATAATAAACAGCTTCAAGTATAATAACCATCAAAAGGTAAATCCAGAAAAGGATACTGAATAAAGATGTACAATCTTTTCCCACAGCCTTCATCAGCATATCAACACCTGAAAAAGAACCCGTCAAAGCAAGCCATTAGACTTGGCATTCAGGTTATATCACGAAACAAATCTAAAGCTATTGTTAACTGCTTTTCGAATAAATAGTGCCTCTACGGTTCTACTGCTAAATTATATTTTCCAGGTTCACCCTAGCATAGCTGACATTATGCATACTTTTCATTGCCTACACAAATTTAAGCCAACTCATTAAAGACAATAAAAGCATAAGCATAAATGACAAGGTATTGATAGAAAGGATCACAAATCCCACTTGATAAAATGTTAATTACCACAAATCAATCCAGCATAAGATCATGCCCTACCTCCAGGATGAAACTTCATGTATGGAGACAAATTATACACTCGACCTTTTAGAACGGTCCACATGGAACCTTCACTCTGGTGTTGTTTAACTTCATTAATAGAAATAAGCCTTTTATTGGACTGTCCCTTCAATCCTGGAATTTAAGACAACAACAAAAAAAGAAAGAATTAGAGTCATGGAGCAAAAGTTGAGTAATACCACAATTTCCCCACATGTGACACCATAATCAATCAAATGATCACAAGTTGGCAACATTAAGCATTGCAATGAACCTATTCAAACACAAGGGGGGAGTAGGAAAAGCAGACCTGTGCTCCTAAGAATTAGAAAGCACATTGAAAATTTTGAAACGGAAAAAAGAGGTGCATAATTTATTAAGAATCTAATCCAGACATACATACTTGTCTATTTACACGATAAGATGCTGTTATATACATACAGAAAGAACCTTCTGAACTGTATATTTGACAAATTCATAGTTAGTACACTACAACAACAATACATAAGTTAAAAGATTCTGAAATATCAGATTTCTGCTCAACTCCTTAAGATACATTTGAATATGTAACATCACTCTGTATGCACACCTATGCAAGTTGACAGATAAAGATAGAGAAGCACTTGTGTTGACTGAATAATGTTTTATTGGATACATTCACAGCCTAATTTGAAACAAAATAGTCCACACTTCATGTTCCAATAACAGACATGAACCAGATCTGTGACATTTCAAAGAAACCAATTTAAACAAGTTATCATTTATCAGTATTAAAATGACTCTCATGTTTAATAATATCCAGGCAACAGCCTAGAAGCTGAGAATCCGAAAGCATGAGCATGACCAAACATCAAAATGTAAATTATCCAGGAACAAAAATGAATATAAAAAAATAAATAAAAAATAAAAAAGCTAAGTTTGCAACTATAAGTGCATTAGAAGTATCAGTAACTTCCAGGAATGGAGGAACCCATTAAACAGATTACACAAGCATAGAAACAATAGAAGTAAAAATGACAAATTTCATCAAGAAAACTGTAACTAAGTACCTGCAAGATCAGGATGAGTTTGAGTAAGCTTGAGCCAATCCATTTGGCTATATCCCTTCTCAAAAGGAACCTTGGCTCGAGCTGCAGGTTTCCTAGCTGAAATTTTCAGTTCTTGTGACCTTTTAACTGAAGTTCCAACTTCCTTAGATGCCACTTGTCTGGAGAAGTCACTAGAATTTTTCAGAGATGCCGTATCAATAACATTGAAAGACAAAGATCCAACAGTTTCCTCCTTCTTGGAAGAAGCATTATTTGGCAATCTTTCTTTCCAAAGGACACCACCACTGCTAATGCCATTATACTCATCTGTTATAGCCATACCACTGATATTCGAGATGAGCTTCTTTGCTTCAAAACCATCTTGAGCAGTAGGCACATCCACCTAAATGCCCCAAAAGTGCCACATTAACAAAATTTCACGAAGACAAATCTTAAAATCAGATAAAATGAAGTTAAGACAAGCAGTTCATCATATTCAACTTACCTTGCAAAAAGTGAAATCATGGTCATTGTCCTTGTCCTTATCCATGCCACAATAAAATAGAGTTTTAAATTAGTTCAACCAAACTTCTTTCCCAAATAACACAACAATCAGCCACTCTTGAGCTCAACACCTGCAATCAATGAACCCATATATGTTCAATTGAAAAAAAAAAATTGATGCTTTCTTCTAGACAAATTAAAAAGAAAAAGAAAAAGAACGCCTTTTCAGGCATAAAGATGCAAAGTTTAACCTTTCTTTTTTTTTTTTTTTTTCAATCATGAAGAAAACAAATTGTCAATACAATCACAAACCTAATTCACTAATATTATTATCCACAACGAAGAAAAACCACTATAGATAATTAGCAATAAAAGATCACAAAATTAATATACAAAAGATCAATCCACAGCCACGGAGAAAAGAGAAAAAGTGAGCAGGATAATAGGGTTTAGTCTTTACTTACTGGTTTAATGCGCAGCAAGATCGATGAAAGAAAGAATCTAAAATTGGAATTGGAGCTCTGATCGTGAGATTTAGAATGGGACGAAAATGGAGGTTTGGAATTTGGAAGCTACTGTACGAAGGGGAAGAGATTGGGACACGCCGTCGTTTTGGACTACTTTGCGGTAGGCATGACTACGGTTCGGTTTTGAACCAACAAAACCGAATCAGTCAAAACCATAGTACAAATATGATCGACAACCATAACCAGAAAAATGTATATTTATGGTTTGGTTCCAGTTATCATTTTTATCAGAACAAAACAATTTTGAAAGATCCCAATTTATTTTTTTATTATAATTTTTTAAAATAAATTTTAACACTTTTATTAAATTATTAGTATTTTTAATAATACTATTTATTGTTATTATTTATTTAAGCTATAAAAATTTTAGTATTTTTTATCTTTTATAATTCACTTTAATTCAAAAAGTACAAAAAAAGTGAATGGAGTACTATTCGTCTATTTCATTTATGGAAACAAACATTTTGATATAATATAAAAATAATTAAAAAAAATCAGATTTTAATTTTTTATCTTTTGTTTTTTAAAATTTATTCTTTTATAAATTATTTTTTTTAAATGTTTTCAAGTAATTTATTTTTTATTATTTGATTACAAATTGTTAAAATATTTCTAATTTATAAAATTATAATAAAAATTTCAAATTTTTTTATTAAAAAATGTATAAAATTTATGAATCATCAAATAATGGACTAAGTTGGAAACTTAGTACAACCTGAGCTCGCGCACGCTAGGCCTTATTTTGCCTAACCTTAACTCTACCTAACTAGTTCCTACGTGGCAATGACTTCGAATCTTTTTGTCGTCAAAGTAAAGGACACTCTGCTTTCCACGCTGTCGTTTCCTTCAATTTTCTTCCCTCCTTTTCTCTTCGAATCTTTTTATTTTATAATATTTAATTTTTAATAACCACAAAATTATATTTCTGAAATTACCACAAAATTTTTAATAACCACAAAATTACCTAAAAATCCTTTAATGTTATTAGCTAGAAATATTTCTGAAATTTCTTAAATTTAACAGTAACCCATAATAAATTAATGAACCACACCAATAAATAAAATTGTTCAACCTAAAATTCTAAAATTAACATGAAAATGCTAAAATCATCCGATAATCAATAGTGAGAGGGAGGTTGAGATGGTGGTGTTTGCGCAGTGAATCGCGAGAGAGAGACTGAGTGATAGAGAGAATGTCAAAGAGATGATTGAGAGTGAGAGAGTTGCTGTGAGCAAGGAAGAAGAAGAAGAAAGTTGCATAAAAAAAATGATTTCCGACAATGAAAAGAAAAGAAAAAGAAAAAAATAAAGTAAAATTATTAAAAATGAACAAACCCTCTCACAATTAAACGCTGGAGTAAAAAAAAAAAAGGCACACAGTAATTTTAAAAATATCTGATTTGAATTTATTTTAAATTAATTTTATTTAAATTAATAATTGGTTCGATTTTTATTAAATTTAATAATTTTTTAATTAATTTTAGAGCGAATAAAATGATATTTGGTTATTATTAATATTTTATAATTAAATTTAAAATAAAAATATCGAGGTATTATACAAATTAATATTTTATATATAAAAATTAAAATAACAAAAAAAAGCTATTATTACTCGTATATAAAAATATATAATATTATAAAAATTTATAAATTTAGGTAAAATTTTGAGATGCCACACTTGCATCTGTCTTTGGTCTTTGCCAAACTATTTAAAACCGTTTCCACTGTTTTTTACCTGTCTTCCTATAAAACTCACTTCAAGCCTTTCGTTCCACATTTTTCTCTCCCTCTTAACAGAGCCAGGACCAGTCCCTTTCTCTCTTAGCTTAGCTGAAGATTTTCCTTCTTTTCGTGTAAGTTTTTGCATTCACGTTCTACATTCCCTTGAGAACTTGGTTTCCAGGAATTAGTTTCCTGTTAATTTCTAAACTGTAATTTGAAGTTCTCTGACCTGATAATTCTGGATTTTTTTTTCTTTTAATTTCTTTAGATCTCGGTGAATATTCCGTTTCTTCAATCTCTTAGATGTCGAAAGCCGGCGCATTGGATCTCGCTTCCGGTCTCGGCGGAAAGATCGAGAAAACCGAAGTTCTCTCTGCCGTCGAAAAGTATAGTCTCTTTTTCTATTTATATATCTAAGATAAAGCATGAAGTTTCTCTCTCTAGATTTTTGCTTTTGAATCATTTAAACAGTATTGCATTATGTTTTTCTCTCTCTAGAATAAGAATCAGCATCGGTTTTCATTTTTTTTTTCCTTAAAAAACTTAACTGTCTCTTTCTCTCTCTAGAATATGGCAGAAACATGAATCGCTCTGGTTATTGCTCTACAATAAAATTTTGAATTACTTCTATCTCTCTCTCTCTAAGTAGAAAAGGATTTGGAGTTCTTTCCTGGATTATGCTTGAATCTATGGCTCTCTGCTTAATTGTACTTTGATATCTCCCACGCTCTCTTTGAATAGAATTTGATTTGTTTTTTTTTCTTCATAAAATAATATTTCAACAGTCGGATTTCGGTATTGCATCTAGGGGTTTGTTTTCTCACGTCTAGCTGGAGTTCTTTTTGTTTTCTGGATTAAGCTTAATTTTCCCTGAAAAAAAAAAAACCTTGAAATGTCTCTTTCAGTGATAATTGCAAAGAATTTCTTTTTATTTATATATAATTCAAAATTTCCAAATAAATGGCGGAGGAACTGATGGAATGGAATAAATACCTAAAAAGTCTCATCGATACAAAAGTGCAGTATGGTCCCTAGCATGTTGGACGCATCATTTGCAATGATTTGATGATGTACCTCAATGTAGAGTGTTTAGCTACCTAATTTAATAATACTAATGAGGTATCGCATTTTAATGTCTATTTGGGTATTTGATATTTCACTCATATTATATCTAGCACCAAGGAACAAAGAGATGGTTACATTTACTTGTACCAAAACATCAAAGAAAAATTTGTTAGCCAGTTTCCTTTTGTTTATTTATTATTTTTGGAAAATAGACATTTAGAAGAAAAAAAAAAAAAACGAATGTGCAAGGGGCTTTAATGCTGGCAATACTGAATCCCTTGTTTCTTTTTTATTGATTGAATAGATAGTAGACTCTATTTCAGTGAAACTGCAAATCAGGGTTATTGGTGTCATATATTTAAAAGGAAAATTAGACTTTTATTTATTTTTGCCCTCCTTTAACTTCTATGGTGTCACAGGTAGTTCAGTGGTTCATTTTTTCTTCAAAATAATCTTAATATGCCTTTGATTTTTAACAAAAAAAAAATTAAGGCAAAAAAATGTCTATTTTATTTGTTTTTAAAAAAAAAAAAAAAAACAAATTTTGTAATAGCAAATGAAAAAAAAAAAGAAAAGAAAAGAAACTTTTACATGATTGACTGAAGCTTTGAAATAGCAATTCTCATAAATATCTCCACAACAACTCTGGCACTTACATATTCATTTTCTTCTTTTTACATGTGATGTTTCTTTTCCTATCTTATTAACTCAATTTCAATGAGCATTTTGTTGAGAGCTGTTGATCTGTCAAATGTAAAATGAAATGCAAAGGCAAAATTGGCATATGGTTGTTTCTGTTAAAGACTGTAATTTTAGTTTAATGGTGGCATATTATTCTGTTGAAATGTTCTCATGCACAAGTTTAAGTAATTTTCAGATTGAAAATGAAATTTTGTATATCATGTGTTAGTGAGATGCATTCACGACCATCTAACTGCATGGCATCAATGATCATGGTCTGAATTTTATGGTAAACTTACTGCATTTTCTTGTGTGGCCTTTGATGATAGTTCAAGTTTTCAATGCCTGAATTTTCTTTAAACTATTTAATTTCTGTGAAAATCTTGTTTAATGGTTCAGATATGAGAAGTATCATGTCCATTATGGAGGTGCCGAGGAAGAGAGAAAAGCCAACTATACTGACATGGTAAAGGAGATCTAGCTAACAATCTCTCCTAAACTGACCTATATGTATAAATTAAATTCCAGTGAGCTGCATTTTATTCACTGCTGGCTATGTTATTTTTTGGAAAATTTTATTTTTATTTTGATTTTCGTCTTTATATTCTCAATGCAATCATGTGATTTGAATCTTTGCATTGGATTGCCACGTGTTAAATATTCAGTTGATAACGTAGGCATGTAACCTTGTTTTATTTACTTCCCTTTTTATCTCTTGATAAGATGATGTAACTTTCCTAATTCCTATGCATTTATGCCATCCTGAAAGCAGAGGCCACTTCATAGCATGTACCATCCTATTTTTGTTCTTTTTCATGCTATACCTTGTACTGGTTGCTGCTCAAACAAACAACTTTTCTTCCAGACAAAACTCTGATAAAAGTTCATACATTACAACTGTTGATTTTCTTTTTTGGTGCTAACTATGATGACCTTTCTGAATAATGAAATTAAACACATAACTGTTGCCTCTTATGGCTTTCAGGTTAATAAATACTATGACCTTGTTACTAGCTTCTATGAGTTTGGCTGGGGGGAGTCTTTCCATTTTGCACACAGGTAGCTTTTAATGTTCTTCTCCATTTATTGGTCAATATCATGATAGTTATTTCATTAGTTCAACCTTATGAAGCCAAGCAAGTAATTATTATTTCAGATTTAAAGGGGAGTCTCTTCGAGAAAGCATCAAGAGACATGAGCACTTTCTTGCTTTGCAGCTTGGTCTGAAACCTGGACAGAAGGTTTGTATCCTATTATAGAATGCGAGGAATTGACAAGAAATAGATCCTTCTCCATTCAATTGGATTGATTTGTTGACTAGACCTTTCCTTTTTGTATAGGTCTTGGATGTAGGATGTGGAATTGGTGGACCACTGAGAGAAATTGCTCGATTCAGGTCAGAGGGCAAACAGTTTCCTTTCTCTGATATTGACAGTTAAATAGGTTCCACTGAAAATCGTTAACTTGAAAGCAAGTTTCACTGCATTCGGCTATGTGCATCACCTTGGATATTACTTTGTAATTGAATACCAGCATAGTGTCAGGTTACTATGATTATAAAACAACAGTGTGTCTTTTGTTACCAATTTTAGTGGAAAAAAGTAGGCATGTGACCAGTAGCACCTGATTAAACAAATAAACAGCTTCCCTTGAATTGGCAAAGCTATTATTACTTGTTCTGTCAGCTCCCTACTACTCTTCATGCTTAGAAGGATAATTTCCTCTAGAATTTTTAAGAAACTTTCATTTACCAGCGGGCTTTTGGCATCATTAATTTCTGTGGTCATTTTTGTTGCAGCTTGACATCTGTTACAGGGCTTAACAACAATGAATATCAGATATCAAGAGGGAAGGTACATGCATAACCTTTCATTTATATGCTAAATAAACAGTGGTAACCTTTTGAATCGGTAACCTTTTGAGGTGGATTTGAATTTATTGCATATGTTGTTTCACAGGAACTGAATCGGATTGCGGGAGTGGACAAGACCTGTGATTTTGTGAAGGTTGGTTCTACACTCAGTCAAGTTCTTCATGGTGACCGGGATTTCAAAGATCCATAACTATCTTTGCTGCTTTGTGAATATTTTTTTCATTAGTTAAAACTTTATAAATGGTCATGAAATGAAATATTTTGAGATATGGTGAAATCTTTATTGTGAATCATTGTTGTTGCTGCTTCCTGATTATGCAGGCTGACTTCATGAAAATGCCATTTCCCGACAGTAGTTTTGATGCAGTATATGCGATTGAAGCTACTTGCCATGCACCAGATGCAGTATGTTTATTGAAGACATTTTTAGAACAAAAGTCTTACAATTATTGCCCGTAGTTTTCTAATTGATTATAAACGCTTGTCTTCTAAATTTTTGTTATGTTGTTAACAGTATGGATGCTACAGCCAGATTTACAGAGTATTGAAGCCTGGACAACGTTTTGCGGCGTATGAATGGTGCATGACTGATTCTTTTGATCCCAATAACCAAGAACATCAGAAAATTAAGGTCAGGCATCTTACATGTATTAAAGATACCCCTGTTTCTACTGTCCTTTTAGATTTGCTTTCTAAATGATTTTTAATATGATGAAATTTTCATTCGGTAAAGGCGGAAATTGAGATTGGTGATGGTCTTCCAGAAATTAGGTCAACTGCCCAATGCATTGAAGCTCTCAAAAAAGCTGGTTTTGAGGTGTGTTACAAATGTCTCTGCTCTCCATATCTCATCAAGTTTTCTTTGTACTTGAGATAGAAAATCATGAGGTAGCCTACCTTGCATTCGCCGTTAGATCTGATCCTCTCTAGAATCTGCAATAGCTCATACATTAAGAGACCCTTTGTGTAAAATATCAAATAAATTATAAAAAAGTAATGGTGATTTTATTTTCTTTCACATGAAGGTCATTTGGTCAAAAGATCTTGCAACAAGCTCACCTGTTCCATGGTACTTGCCCTTGGACAAAAATCACTTTTCTTTCAGTAGCTTCCGATTAACAGCTCTTGGGAGGTTTTTCACAAAAAACATGGTAAGGACATAAAATTTTGCCTAGTTCTAGTAACATTTGTTTAAACCATATTTTTTTGGAATTGACGAATCATATACTTCCTTCTTAACTGTCTCAAATCTCAGCAATTGTAATCTTGCATGTTTTTTTAACTGGTACTTTTTCCCCCCTGCAGGTGAAGGCCCTAGAATTTGTGGGACTTGCTCCAAAGGGAAGTCAAAGGGTTCAAGATTTTCTCGAGAAAGCTGCAGAGGGATTAGTTGAAGGTGGAAGGTGAGTTTTCCTTCGGTCGAATTTTCTTTGTTTTTAGATTCTTTTCTTTGTACTATGTCTCTGGGTGTGTGGGTGGGGGTTTGCTAATTGATGATATTTTTAAGCCTTCTGCCGGAAGTATTGCTTTTATTTTCTCTATTAGTTTTGTTCACAACATAGCATAGATATCGACAGCTACGATCACTCTACACCAATCTTTTATGAGCTAGGCCAAAGGCTGTAAACAAAATCCTCCTAGTTCTATGGTCTTACTCCTTATTTGGCATAAATGAATTTGAAACATAGAATTCATCCACAAATGATAAAATTTAGTATAATTATGTCATATTAAATAAAATATAGTTTTGAGTGAAATGATTATATTTTCATACCAAACATGAGAACGTGAAATTTTCAAAAAATTTTGTAGAATTCATTGTACCAACCAAGTCCTTACATGAATGATTGATCATTTTTTAGCAGCAAGATAAGAGGCTTCCAGAGTACTCTCGAATAAATTAATAAATGGCTCTAAAATCTTTTGCATATTTAATGGAAATTTGCTAATACTTCTTTCTCAGATCAATGACAGAATTGCTTTACTCTCTCTTTCAGGAGGGAGATTTTCACCCCAATGTTTTTCTTCTTGGCTCAGAAACCACATTCAGAGAGTCAGTAAGCTCTAACTATTGAATCTCCCTGGTTACTCGACGGGGTCGATAGAGATCTACTTGCTATGACGATGATAGGCAACTTCTATGTCATGATCATGTGTGTTTAATTTCTAGCATTGATTTGTTCTTTCTTTCTTTTTTTCTTTTTTTTTTGCGCTATTTGCATGATAATTCCATTAGATTTCCGTTTCAATGCGTGTTTATTAACCAGTGTGAACGATATTATTTAACCAGTGTAAGCAATTAAAATTTCACATTGTCGCTAAAGCTGGCATTTTTGTCTATATTTTTCTGTGTTCCCAATCTTTTATATGTATGTGAACTTTTTTTTGTCTACCAGTCATATGCTACAGCTACAATGTTACTTACTGGCATTTATTTTTATTGTTCTGATTCAACTTGCCTCTGAATTCTGATTACTACTGTCCATGAGTTTAGGAATTGACAATTTGTTTTTTTTTCTTCCTGGTGCCATCTTTGTCGCTCAGTCAGTTGGACTTTATTCATTTCATGTGAATGTTTTGGAATATTCTCTAATAATGCAAATTGAGATCCTCTTGATATTATTTCTGATGGTGATACATGTGATAGATCTTGGACGGTTGTGAACCTTTTGAGGTAAAAGCAAATATTTCTCTAAATCAGCTTTTATTGATTCATCTCTAATTCAAATTCGTATTTGAGGTTGACATAATTCGTATTTGATTCGGACGGTTGCAAACCTAATTCAGATTCTATGGAAGAGAATGTTTTGATCAAATAGATAATCCTTCCTTAAAATCCGTCTGTATGGATCATTTTTCGCATGGATGAGGTAAATCTCATCATGCACGTGGATTTCACCTCATGTGATTGTGGTTTCTAGGTGTGTA
This sequence comes from Jatropha podagrica, assembly GCA_947857235.1. Lineage (NCBI taxonomy): Eukaryota > Viridiplantae > Streptophyta > Magnoliopsida > Malpighiales > Euphorbiaceae > Jatropha > Jatropha podagrica. Next base: position 46,681 of record CANUEP010186962.1, on the reverse strand, counting down.
AACCAATCAGCTGTGTCAATGAGTCAAGCCGGTTCGAGAACTGTTTGAACTCAAGGTTAGAAAAATCTCGGTTCGAGTCGAGTGCAAGCCCTAAGTCTGACTCACTTAGCAAACAAGCCGAACTTGAGTCTAATAGTGTTTAGTGTTTAGATAGAAACTTTTATGTTATATATATATATAGTATTTATTTTAGGTTATTGGACGTCAAAATTTTTCAAGTTAAACTTTGAGCCTAAAGTCAATCTTGAGTCTAAATTTTGCAAGCTTATCAAATTTCCAGCTGAGTTTTGAATCCGACAAGTTCCAACCTGGTTTGGCTCATTTACAGATACTTTCAACATACACCTGGTTTCAACTTTCAACATTACCTAATCATTTTTGTCAAGCTTTTGTCAAAAAAGAACTTAGGAAAGTCATTATCTTTAAAAAAAAAAAAAAAAAAGGAAAAGGATATGTGAAATGCCCAAAGGCCAAAGGAAAAGAAAAGGAAGTCCTTTTTTATGTAAAGAGCCGCAACCGCAACCACACTTTGTAGACTCGGTGGCAGTGGTGGGGGGAGGAGGAGCGCTTCAACTAATTAAGGTCCATAATCAACAGAATCTGAATAATCTTACCAACATTTTTTCTTTTCTTTCTTAGCCCCAAATAGAAGATTTCAACCATTCAAAATTTATTAGGTATAATTATGAAATCCAAAACCACTTGACTAACTTTCAGAAGAAGACAATCACAATAGTAATGGAGATTTAAGATTGGAATAATATAAATCCTTTTTTCTAAATTTCCATATTTTTGTATATATTCCAAGGTTTGTGTGAATGAAAAATCAAATTTTAGAACTATTGAACAGAAATTGTTTGGCAATTTGAGTTGAGATAACCTTAATTTGCACATCCTAAGATTTTTCTTATGTAATTAATTATTGATTGAAATAATTAAAAATTCTTCTTGAACAACAGAGAAACATAGGAACAAGAAACATATGGAAATATCGCATACTTTTATGTGAATAACAATAATGATAACAATTTGCTAGACTGCGTAAAAAATGAACTCTTTTGCATCCACCCTTATAGTGGCTTTTGGATTAGTGCTAAGGCTGGTGGTTCTTCCATGTTGGTGGTGGTTGTTGTGGTGGTCATCGGAGTTCGCCGGAGGATGGTAATACATGCGAGCAGTCTGAGGGCAATGAGAGTGAAATCTTGCAACTATTCTTACCCCGGCATCTAACATCTCCATATACTTTCCCATATCTCCGTTTCTTTCTCTATATTTTTTGCAAGAAAATAAAAATTCTTTCCTTTCCTTCAGTTTCTTGGGAAAAGAAACATAAGGGAAAGGAAAAGAATCTCTATTCTCCTTCTCTTCACGAAAATCTTCTTTTTCTTGAATCTTTATTCTCCTGGAAAACAAACAGAGAAAGAAAGAAATAAAGGAAAATATAGAGAGAGAGAGAGGAAAGAATTGCTAAAAGACGTCAAAAACGTAAGCTGCCATGAAAATGAGAAGAGAGATGATGTTTTGGTCAGGGAAAACAGACGCCACGTCTTTAGGTTATATATAGGAAGAAGACAGGAGCTTTCTACCTAAGCTTCGCTCTTTCCTTTCACGTTTATTGTAATTATTTCGTTGTTTATTTTTTGCTTCTTCACATTTTCCATATTTGCTGGTTTGATTGTTAGGTAAATCCATTAGTCTGCATATTGTGATTTTGTACTCAATTTAGGCTAAATTATTAAAAAAACTTCAAATTTTATGGATAATTTCAATTGTATCCTAAAAATTATGAGGGAGATATTTAATAACCTAATTTTCAAATGAAAATCTGATAAATAGATTCAAAATGAAGGGCTTCAACACAAAATTTCTAAGGAATAAATTTCAATTTGGTTCGTGAATTTATTTAGCAAGATTTGATCTTTTGAGTCAATTTAATCTTTAAATTTATTTAAAATAATTAAATTTCAGTAAGCTATATTTTATTCTAATTTCTAATTACGTTGACTTTTTAAAAAAAGCATGTAAGGTTAGGGCAACGGAGCCCATGGTGGTCCGATTGGGGCAACGAGGCTATTTTATTGTTCCTATTATGCACAATAAAAAAATCACAATCCTTTCATAGTTCCATATATTGTAAATTTGTAATTATTTCAATCTTTATTTTTTGCAAGAGAAAATATAATAAATAGTTTAAAATGGAGGGTCTCAATGCAAATTGTAAAACTTCTAACAAACACGTTACTTCTTCCAAAATGCGTCTTAAGTTTAGGTTGGGACATTCTTAAAATATACTTATTGGCTTTGCCTCACGTATTTATGGAATTAAATAATTTTGGATTAAAGCTTAATCTCCATTCGAATTTAGATATAAAATATAATTTGCTCAAAAATTAATTTTTTTTACGATTTATTCATTGGACATGCGTTACAAAAATAAAATACTTAAATTTTAAAAAACTTTTATATAATTTTAACTAAAAAAAATTACTTAAAATTTTGAAATTAAAAAATAAATATTATTTAAAATTATAATAAAATGATAAAATTTACAGATATTTAATTTAAAAATAATTTAATGAATATTTGATTTAAAAAAAATTATAGCATTAGAAAAAAATTTGATTATATAAATATTTGGTTAGAAAAATATTTTTTTATTATATTTGATTTAGATGAAATATATAATTACTTTTTTTTAATCATATTTGATTTGTATCAAATAACTTTTTTAATAAAAATTAGATATTTATATTTTTGTACAAGTTTAAGAGATGATTTGTAAAAAAAAGTCAATTTCTAAGCAAATTCTGTCTCAGTTCAGAGCAAATTGAGTTTTATTTTAATAATTTTTTATTTTTTATTTTTTTGTGTTAAATTCATTTGAAAATATAATTTATTTTATTTTATTTTACTCTTTAGCAAAAAAAAATTGAAATTTTGCTTGAACAAATTTGAATGAATATTTATTTCATATGATTTAGCAATAAATTTTGGAGTTTTGAATTACAAAATTTTGATTAAAAACTAATAGAAAGAAGAGGAGAATTATAATTTAAATAAGAAAATAATTATAAATTTTTGCTGATTAATTAAAGGATATTTTCTTTTATTATGAAATTAAATAGATATAATCTAACCATTCTTTGGAAGATGCCAAAAGATTGACATTGGATTTTATTTATTTCATAAAATGAGTAACCAATAAATAGATTATTATTATTATTATTATTATTATTATTAAAAAGTCGTTATTATTAAACGGATTTAACGGTAAATTGTCCACCATAGGAACGTATCTCGCGCCTCTTTCTACTTCCTCTAGAATCAGCTCTTGGACATCTCACAGAAATCAAGCCCTAGCCTCTAATTTGTCACTCCACCATTTTCAATGCAATTGCAAACTCTTTCCTATACGAACCTTTGCTGGACATATTCGACTTCGGTACCACTCACAACCCATTCGACAAAAATCCTCAAAGAACCCAACTTTCGATCAAACGCACCATTTCTCACTGTCCGGTCAGCGAAATTGCTTCCTGACTTGGTCTATGAGGGTTATCAAAGAAAACGCGAGAAGGAATTGTCCCGGTTTTTGAGAACAGATGCTGCTATAAAAAATATAGACAACAAAACCCACTCCCAGAAGTATAAAAAGCTTTGGCCTAGAGCTGTTTTGGAAGCTCTTGATGTTGCAATAAGAGAGAATCAATGGAGATATGCTCTTAAGGTTGGTGGTTTTTCAGTTGCTTGGCTTGGTGTGTTTTTTCTTTTTTTTTTCTTTTTTTGGGAGAAGGAATTTTATTGCGTTTTGTTGCTTGCGTTTGTATTAAAGAAGTTAAGCTCAAATTAGTATGTATGTGTAGAAATGTAAGCTGCATTGAAAATACATCGATGATTAGTAAGTACTTTTTATGCTTCATTTCAGATGCTTTGATAGTCAATTCGCAGTGTTTTCAAGATTTTTGGAAATTTTTCTTGATTAATTTTTGTGATGGTTATGAGTTTCTGGTTATGGTCAGTGATGCAATATTTCTTATGGAAATCCTCGTACTTCTGGTTCTCTTTCCATTGCTGAGTGTTTGCTACTACCTACACAGCCAAATTGGAGTCTAGAAAAAAAAAAAAAAATCAAAATATGGCATGTATTATTCGACCTAGAAAAAAGTTGAATTTTCCGTGGTTATTGTGTGATTGCTATATTTAACTTCTGCACCTAGCAATTTCTTGCTAATTCTAGGAAGTCGATTGCTGCCATTTGATCTATGAGTTACGACATTTTATCTTAGGACATATGAATGCCTTCTGAAACATTTTCAAGTCTCTAACTACTTTTCGAATGAAAATGTACATCTCATGTTAGATATTTGGGCTTCTTCGTAAGCAACTCTGGTATGAGCCAAGATGGAAAACATACACAAAGTTATTGATGATGCTTGGCAGATGCAGGCAAACTTGGGAGGCCCGTTTGCTTTTTAGGAGCATGAAGTCTGAAGGCCTCCAACCCACTGTTGAAGTTTACACTGCTCTTGTAAGTGCTTATGGAGAAAGTGGCCAATTTGATAAGGCATTTTCTACTGTTGATGAGATGAAGACAGTCTCTGACTGCAGACCAGATGTTTATACATATTCTGTCCTTATACAATGTTGTATTAAATACTATCGTTTTGATCTGATTGGAAGAATTCTTGCTGAAATGTCTTATCTGGGAGTTGAATGCAACACCATTACATTCAACATTATCATTGAGGGATATGCGAAGGCTGAGATGTTTGAAAAAATGGAGAACTCATTGACAGATATGGTTGAAAGTGGCAGCTCCATTCCAGATACTTCTACATTGAATTCTGTCATTGGGGCCTATGGTAATAGTGGACAAATTGAGAAGATGGAGAAGTGGTATTCTGACTTTCAGCTGATGGGAGTAAGCCCAGACATCCAGACATTTAATATCCTGATGACTTCTTATGGGAAAGCAGGCATGCACGAGAAGATAAAGTCTATCTTAAAATTTATGGAGGAAAGGTTCTTCACTCCAACTGTTGTTACTTATAATATTATTATTGAAGCATTTGGAAGGGCTGGTGATATTGAGAAGATGAATGCATACTTTGAATCAATGAAACATCGAGGAGTGAAGCCTAATGCTATTACCTACTGTTCTCTTGTTCGTACTTACAGCAAAGCTGGGCTTATGACAGAGGTTGATTCAATTTTGAGGCAGGTAGTGAACTCTGATGTGGTATTAGATACCCCTTTCTTTAACTGCATCATCAGTGCCTATGGTCTGGCTGGTGATATAGAAACTATGACTGAGTTGTTTCTGGCAATGGAGGAAAGGAAATGCAAGCCTAATAATATCACTTTTGAAACCTTGGTCCGAGCCTTTAAGGCCCAAGGAATGACTGAAGTTGCTCAGCAATTCGAAAACAAGATTCTTGCGGCAAAGGAAAATTCAGGTATCTTGTGATGCGTATATTCTATTGTATCCCCATTCACCCCAATTAATTAAGTGTTTCAATTCTTTTCTTTTCTTTCTTGTGTTACATTTGGTGTTTCATACTGTGAGCATTAATGTCTGTCCTGGAATTATGCAACTAGAAGTATCCCCATTCAGACTGAAAATGCTTGTTTCTATATGGGATTTTGATATTGTGATGACTGAATTTCGTACTGAAGGCAATCCTATTGTGTTTGCTCAGGTAGAAGGAGTTATTATGTTTACTCAGGTAGAAGGATGATTGAAGCCTAGCATTTGCATTATTACAATAAAGGTAAAAATCAAACCTTCAAATATCAACAGTTCAAATAGCTGAGATGGGAACTTGGAAAGCAATTCTCATTACCTGTGGCCACTTTTGTAGCTGGTAAACTGACCAGGACGGAAGTTGCATGAGCTGAGGTAATTTGATCGGAGATGCTCATGATGTGTTGTTACTTGATGGAGGAATTATCAGGCAGGACAGGAATTATTCAAATATCCGATGGAAATGAGTCGGTTTAGTTTGATTCAGTTAGAAACCGAGAATTGCTCAGCCCTGCTTGGATTCATGTCTTGTTTGTACCTAAACCAACGTATTTATGACTCATAGCTTCATGCATTCGAGTGGGTCAAAAAATCATTGGCCCATCGATACAGATTGAATCCTTTAAATCAACTATTTTATTTTTTCAACTTGCAGTGCACGTTATTTATACTCATTAATATTTATTTATTTTTTTAAACTTAATTTATATATGTATAATTTTCTATTATTTTTTTATTATAAATTGTAATATTATGAATAATTTATATTACTAAAAATTAATGAGCATTAACAAAGTAGAAAAATATTTTATGAAATACTAAAATAAAAGAATAACAAATTTTATTTGAGTCAGTATTAGCTTGACTTAACTTATTACATTTTAAATTTGTATTATAGATATTATATATTATAATAATTAATATATTAATTATTGTTTTAGCGCATAGTTTATAATTTTGGTATTTTTTTTATTTTTTATTTTTGCTAAAGTATGTGAGCATATAATAAATTTTATGCTTGCTTTTTTTGAAAAAAGAAAATTCTTTCAATGTGTTATATAATTTGCTAATATAACGTGTAATATTATAATTTTATCTTTTATATGTATATTTAGTGATTTTTATTTTTATTTCATACCGAAAAATAAATTTTATAATATATTCCTTAATAGATATAATGAATTACATTTTTTTAAAAAATAATATAATTGAGCAACTTAAAGATTTAGTAAAAGCAATAATAAAATATATGATATTCTTTCTTATCACATTTAATATGTACTTTATGGAGTATAATATAACTAATCAAAGCCAAATTACTTTTTATTTTTTCAATCAATAAAATTAAAATTATTAAAGATATTAAATTCTTGCCATATTTAATAAATATCTTATTAAATATATAATATAATTTTTTAATTTATGCAATAAAATTTAGATTTAAATAGAAAAATAATATAACCAATCCAAATTAAATTATTTTTATTTTTTCAACTAATAAAATTAAAATATTTAAAGATTTATATACTTACTTTATTTAATTTATTATTTTATCCAATAAAATTTAGATTTAAATAGAAAATTAGTATGACTAAAAATTACCTTTATTTGTTCAACCAATAAAATTAAAATTATTGGAGTAGATTTCTATTTCCTTTATTAATTTCCCTTCATTGAAATATTTTAGGATTCTTTCTTTATATAAATCAAATTTTTTTCTCTTCATTTCCCTTGATGGAAATACTCGAGATTTTTTTCTTTAAATACCAAAATAGTGATGACCAAATATTCTTTCTTTAAGTTCAAATATTTAATTTATTTCCATCTAATACTTTTATTATGAAAATTACCCATTTAGATCGAGTTCATGATCCCATTTATAGTCAGAAATACGATTTATCCTTTAAAAAATATTTTGATTTTATTTCCTTTTTCAAGTGTTCAACTAGAAATATTCTCATTTTAATAAAAATCTTTAAATTTATTGGTTTCATCGATAATTAGAGTCATGAAGCCGGTCTAATTAATTTTTTCCCTTCTTATATATATATATATATATAGTATCAAATACCAAAATATGATAAAAACAAGTTTGGCCATGGCAAGAGAAGGAGGAATTGTTGCTATTTTGATGCTAATGGCAATGTTGGTGCTTCATTGCAAGAGCAGCCATGGAGCGAGGCCTCCAGCTACCTATACTGTTGGAGATGGCTTTGGTTGGTCAATAACTATAAGCATGGAAGCTTGGGCTAAAGGAAAAACATTTTATGCCCGTGATATACTTGGTATGTATAAATTTTCAAAAAATAACTTATTATAATTTTAAAAAAGAAATTCTTGGAGGTCATTATTATAATTTTCATCTTTTGAAAATAAAAAGCCGTGATTTAATTTTTCTTTCGTTCCAAACATAAAAAAATTTGTATTTTCCAGAAACAGAAAACTATAGATTTAAACTAATTAAATGACTTGTTCTATTGCAGAGTTCAAGTACGATTACCAAGACACCGATGTGGTTATTGTGGATAGAAGAGGATTTGAAACGTGCACCGTTACAGCAAATGCTACTGTGTATGACTCAGGATACGAAAAAATTCAGCTTCGTTTTGGACCAAATTACTTCATAACAAGTAATCCTGACAATTGTCAAAGTAATATGAAAATGGCAATTAACGCCGCTGCCCGTCCGCCGGCCCACCGTGCACGGAGGATCAATCCCAATTAGTTAGTTTTATTTGTATTAGTTTGTTATTACAAAGGATAAGATAAGCATGTGAAATATGGAAGATTAATAAAATTATTCTCGTGATTAATAAATTTATTTCAAATGTTGATTCGTTCGATTAAAATTAAAATAATATTTTAGTAGTTCTTATAAAAGAAAATCGAGCGGTAAATAAATGAAAAAAGTGTATTAAATATTTTATGAATATTGATTAATTAAATTTGAGTTAATTCACCATATAATTATAAGTTATATTCAGAAATGTTATAGAAAAATAATTACAATTTTTCATTTGAAAACTATTCATTTTTATTTTATATATTAACCGTTCTTAAAAAAATTAGGAGTATATTAATTATAATTTGATTCATGATTATTAAGCAAATTAGCACGTGGAAGATAAATTAACCAAAACAAAGGCCAATACTGTCTTTTCACATATTAAAATAGCATAGTGGATTGCACCTATGTGTATGTAAGAAAAGGATGTGAAAGGAATGACAGACACAATGGGTGTGGACAGAAAAAATCAAAAAATTCAAAGCCGAAATAATGTCAACAAGACCTTTTTCTAAGTCAAGATTTCCAAATTTCTGTGAGATAAGCATAGAGATGGAATTGACATTACCACTATTTACTTAGCTAAAAGCAGAAGCTTCCATAGAGCAATCAACAAAATAACTATGAGATGTTTTGATAGCTTTTTAATTATTTGAGTAATTTTTCATAAAACGCTAAAAATTAAATATTATATTAATTTTTAAAAGTCACTTCAAATATTATGTTACTGACTATTGCAAAAATAAGCCGGTTAAAATGTTAAGAACGACTTAAAAATAATTTGGTAAAGTGATTGAAGCGCACTAAATCTCATCTTAGTAATGGTAAGATTGAGTCATAGAATCAGCATTTTGAAAAAACTTTTTTTCGAATCAAAATGAATCTTTAGTCTGATGAGGATGTCGGAGGAAACTCTCTAATCATATGACCAAAATTTCAAAGACAACCCATCAAAGAGCATCATTAGATGTATGAAAATAGGAAAGCTTTAGAACTTGACCAATGCAATTTCCCCTTGAACCCCAATGGTTTAGGAAATAGGGTACTAGAAGTTAGAGAGTCATACGTAAGGACTTTGTTTGGTAAAGCTGCATAACATCATTAGATAAAAGAGTTTTAGTAGCATATGAAATTATTGGACTTTGGAATATGAAAGCACATTGATCCATTTATTGGACTTGCGGCTAATAGTAAAACCAACTTGAGAATCATTCAAAACCATCATTAGTGATCATTGAGAGCATACATATGAATGACAAGAGAAGAGGATATTGTGATTTGGACAAATGTGTCATATCAATTTGTGAATTGTAATGTTCTTGTGATTGTGATTCATGTGAAAATGCCATGTTCATCATTTTCTTTTCTTCTTCTCATGATAGAGGTTTCAATAGCCTAAGCAACCCATTTTATATCGAGAAATCTTCGATTTTTCCAAGTTTTGTGCCAAGTGGCTGAGAATTCAGCAGAACAAAATTGTATTCTTTAAAGTTTCTTTTATTCCATTATTGCCAGCATATTGCCACAATCAAAGCCAACTTAATGGGCATATGCCATCTTTCATATTCATAACTTAGCTTCATAGCAACTTGGAAATTTTCTCATCTCCCTTTTTCAACCCACCATAATAATGCTTCTTTGAATCCAGTATTTGGCTTGTTGATGGGTTTAGAATCTAAGGAAAGGACCAACTACTTGCTAAAGGTGAAAGGGAAGTTTGAATAAAAAGGATTGTTTTTTTATTTGCACGATGGAAGTTTTTAGAAACGCGTTCATTTTAACAATTTTCGATGAGTTTGACTAATCCCTTTAAAGGTTAAGGGATTGGTTAGAACAAATTTGTGTTGCGAAAGTCGAACTTATGATTTAAATTATAGTGATCAATCTTATAAGTGCTTTTTATTATGGAATTACCCATTCGGATTAATATTTTTTTTTATTATTCCATCTTTCATTTTATGCTTCAAATATTCATAAGATTATCCAATTGAAGAAATAATTAAGGCAAATCTATGACAAGTCTCTTTTCAAGAACAAGAACAATTGTCACATCACATCTTTGTACACTTTGATAATAAATTAACATTTAATCTTCACATATTATATTAAATTTATTTTTTATTCAAAATAAATCTTAATTAAAGTAAAAAATTTTAAATTAATATTTCTTTTTGCTGTCTAACTATATAATTGTAAGTAAAACTACAATCAATAAAGCAAAATGAACCCATTTACCACTTAATATAATGATTATTTTTGTCAAGTGGAATAATTCAATATACATAGTTGAAGATAATTTCAATCAAGAAACAATTTTTTTTTTCCTTTCCTGGAATGATTCCATCATTAAACAATATTTTCTTGAATAATTGAAATTGTTTTTTTTTTTTTATCTTGTTCTTCTTAACTATTCTTTGTTCCTTTACTCCAAAGAATGTTTGTGGTAATTTTGATTGGATCAACTCTTTGAATGTAGACCAAAGAAAGTCAATAAAAGAAGAAAAGTACATATAGTTCATCCACCAATTTCAAGAAAAAGATTTCCATCTCATTGATGAAGAACTACTTAGTCCTAATCAATTTATCATTATTAAGATTCAGAAAACAATGTGTAATGGCATTTTTCCTACCCATATTGGTTTATTGGATGAATCTAACATCACAAAAAAATTTCCATCTTAAACCCAAAAATTCCCACTTCAAGATTTTAAAAAGAAAATCAAGAATGTTGCTTTCCTTTCAATTTAACTAAATCAAACCTTTTAAGTGAAGGAATGTAAAAATTTTAATTTTCATATGCTTCTTTAATTCTTCTTTTTGCTTAGTAATATTAATTGGCTCCTTGTTTTACACATTTGATGTGTTACTTTGGCTAATTAATTTATTTTTGGGTATTCTAACTTGAATTTGACTACACCAAACTTCCCTCTAGTGGAAAGAACACATTATAAGTCATTTCAAATACTCTTTTCGTGCTAAATTATAAGTCGTTTTGAATATTTTAAAAAATAATAAATTATATTTTTCAATATTACTCTTTTTTCATTAAACACAATAAATATATTCACAAGTTATTTTTAATTCTAAGATAAAAGATAATTTGATCAAATTACTATTGATTTTATTATAATTTATGAAAATTAATTATTTTCTTAATATTCATGGAAAAAATTTAAACTAATTTATATTTTGGGACAGATGAATAGAATAGGACTTGTACTCCTATAGAGTCCATATTCTTTCTTCCCATGGGGAACCAAATATATACTTTTGTGACTTCTGAGTAGTAACTATTCACTAGAAGAATATTGCTTTTAATATATATTTTAAAATAATATATACTGCAATAAAAAAAGCAAAAAAAAAAAAAAAAAGAATTTACTATGTGAGAGTGATGTGGATGGGAATGAGAATTTCTTATTTAGATGATGTTTTTGTAGGTTGTGAGCCATTTCTTGTAGCTAGCACTTTACTTTAATTAATGAGTAATTTTTTTGAGGTTGGCCATTATCTTTTCTTAATGACCTTTTTGGGGAACATTTGAGGTGTCCAATAGATTTTCAGCTTGGATGAATTGCTTTAAAAAAAAATAAAAAAAATAAAATTTATAAATTTATTATTCTAACTAGACAGCGGGTTATTTTAATATTGTACATTATACCAAAATTTTTTTATTTATATAAGATAAATATTTATAAACAAAATAGAGTAACCACATTATATATAGATATATATAAAATTTTTGTAAATAAGCATAAATATAATAATAAAGATATATAGATATAAAAATATAAAATTATTGTAAATAGATGAAAAAAATTAAATAATCAAATCAAATATGAATATAGATAATTATTTTAAATAAATACTAATCATTAAATTTAAAAAAATATCTTAAATGATCTAATAAAAAAGTTTCAAAATTGAATATAGATATAAATAATTATTATAAATGAATATTAATTTAAAAATATGATCATTATATATAATTTTTAATATTTAAATAATAAAATTTAAATTTAAATGATAAGAATATCAATTATCTCATCTTTTTAATTTATTAAATGTATTTTTTTTAATTTAGTAGATGTTATTTTGTTAGCCCTTTATTATTTTAAATCTATTTATTAAATTTAATATTTAGATTTCTCTTTAACTTCTATCAAGCAAAACAAATAAAATAAATATAAAAAGAGAAAAATAATAATAATAATAAATAAATAAAGATGACATTTTATTTATAAGCATAAAAATTACACAAATAAATTGAAAAAAACATTCATAACATATATATTGAACGTCATAAAACTAATTGTACTAAGATAAAAAATAAATTATCAAAATAATAATATCAGTCATTTTTCTGCTTTTATTTTTAGTCTATATCCGCTTCATTCTGCATACATTTCTTTCTATATATAGATTATTTTATAAAATTAAAAAATTATAAAAAAGAAAAAAATCAAAGAATTAAACTAACATTACCGTAGTTGGAGAAAAAGATGTGGTATTTATATGGATTGAAGTTGTGTTTATCATTTTTTTGCTAATCAAAACCTGAAAAAGAACATTATATATATGCATGAAAAAAAAAATCTATAAAATTGAAACAAAATAATTGAAAGAAATGATAAAAGATAAGAAGAAATCCATTATAAAAAATAATCAAAAGTATATTGATAAGAAAAAAAATTCAAAAGTTTTTAAGGTTTTAAATTTAAAAATTCAAAAATTTTAAAGTTTAATTATTCAAAATTTTAAATTTTAGATATAGATATATATAGATATAAAAATAAAAATATAGAAAAATTATTAAAAATTTAGAAAATTTATAAAAAAAAAAGATAAAAAGCAATACTCAAATATGAGAGTTTCACGTTACCTTTTTTAAATTTTTTTTACTTTAGAATTATATATATAAAGAGAGATATATAGATTGTATATGTTCTTTTAAAATTTATTATAACGTTTTATCAACTAAGTATGGTCTGATTTGTCTTCTCATTAGTGTGAGGAGTAAGAGATTTCAAATTCGAGTTATCTCGACTATGAGAGAATTTTTATCAATTTTATGAGTCAATGGGAAGATTACTTCTACTATATATTACATTGTTATTTCGACTCTTTCGACATTCTAGTGAATAAAAATTATGATAAAATATTAATAAATTAATTTTCTCTCTCTAATGTTATTCTAGTGGTAAAATAAAACCATGTAATACATAGTGGGAATGTTCCAAGATTTGGTTCTCCATTGAAACAAATTGGTCTCTAAGACAAATTGATGGATTTGCATCTCTTTTACAAAGAAATCAAGAAAGTACCTTTTTCTTGGAAAATGCCAAGAAAATTTTTTATCACTTATTTCTTTTGCAAATTGTTGGTGAAGTTCTGATAAGGCTCAAACATCTCTTACACAAAAGTATGACTCACCACTTATTGATTTTGTTTCTTTTCTTGCTCCCATTTTAAAAATTATTTATTAAAATATTTTGTTTTATTATTTTTTTAAAGAAAAGTCACATTCTTTTAAAAGGAAAAAGAAAAAAAAAAAAAAGAAGAGAGAAAGCTTTATAAGAGTTTTGTCGGTGAGAAAAATAAAATCTATTTTCTGTTTGTTACGTGTTGAGTTAACGTGACACTTACTATTGGCAGTGGGACAATTGTCGTTTGTCAAACAAATTTTGATAGCCCATTTGGTTATAAAAGCGAGTCAACGTGACACTTAATATTGTACTTAACATATCTAAATGTAATTTTTGTTTAAAATTATTATATTAAAATAGAAAAATAGAATACCAAACTAAATAAAGATCACAAAAGTGCATATATAAAATAAATAAATAAATTTAAAAAAAGTGATCAAATCAGAAAAATTATGATATATATATATAAATTTATGAATTATGTATTAAGCCATTTAATTTTATTTTATATTATAAAAATTTTATTTTAATAAAAATTATGAAGACTAAAAAATGGCAAAGGCCAGAGTTTTATCTAAATATTATTCTTTATCTCACTATGTTAAAGACGGTTAAGAAAAATAAAAAAATGAATTCCTCTCAAATGAGAAAGGAAAAAGAAAAGAAATTAGTCAGAATTAAAAAAAAAAAGAAAATAGAATCCGTTGGATGGGACCCATGGTATACATGTCAGCTAATGAATGGTTATATAACCGGCAGTTTTGGAGGTTGGTATGCAGAATATATGCGCACGTTTTCCTTATTGAGCACGTGCCAGCCACGCGTTTCATAAAAACGCATTTAATATGAATTTTTGATTAAATTTTCTTAATTTTAATTTTTAAGGAGTAGATTTTCTTACATTGGAATCAATAAAAGAAAAAGAAATATAATTTATCACGCTCGCTCTTTATTCTCAAAATATTTATTAAACAGTATGACTCGTCTATTTATTATTTTTTTATTTTCTTTTTCTTTTATTCATTTTTTGGCTCTGAAATTGATTTCTTCTTTGTGCTCTAGTGAAAAAAGATGGAGTTATCAATATGTGAGGTGCAAAGTACAAAATAAAATAAACATTATCACAAAATTCTAATGTAAACATGATGCATTGGAATTAAGTTTTATTTTTTTATTATTTAATTGAATTAATTAAAAGTAAAAAAGAAGTACAAGGAAATGTGTTTATATTTTGATTTCTTCATTGTCAAAATTATATAATATTAACATGATTTCTTCATTGTCATAATCTAAAATTTTTAAAAATTAATATATTCCTTTTTAGTCCTATGAAATTTCACTAATTAATATGGATGGAACTTTTGATAATTAAGATAAAGTCCAATTGACTACTCCACATCTTGATTTGTCTTCTTTATATACTACTTTCGGTTCTAGCCAATTTTTGAGTTGCATAGAGACAAGAAACAATATCTTATAATATCATTGTACAATTTGTCTCTTAAATGTTCCATAAATAGATTTTTTTTTCTCTTTGTTGGTTAAAATGTTCGATGGACCGAAATAATATGATAGACTATACAACAGTGGTAGTCCCTCTTCTTGATTTTTTACCAGATTGGTAAAAATTTTCATGTAAAAAAAAATTTAAATTCGAGATTTTTCACCCTTCACAACAAGACCACACATAGTAAATACCATGAGCTTATCTTCATTTATTATTAAATGAGGAGTCTTTTTCACATTTGTTGTTGTAGAAAAAAATTAAAAGTTGGTATGTCTTATTATATGGATTTATCAACACTTTTAAAACAAAAATAGTGATGTCCAATAATAGATAGGGCCATAGAGGACATTTCACATCATAAAAAAAAAATAATGAGTAAGATAATAAAAAGATAGAAATTTATTTTAAAATATTAAAATTCACACACTAAAATGTACAAAATCCCCTACTATAGATCAATTTTTACAATAACGACATTCTATTTACAATCTAAGCATCACAAACCAGATGATGATGAATCACAGCCCTTCAATTTTTTTTCTTTTTTTGGTTATTTTTATTTAAACTTTAAAGTTAGCAAATCTGAACTGTTGACTTTTTGACAGCTAAAGCCAATCCTAATTTGGCCAAAAAAAAAAAAAATTGTGCAAATTCATTACAACGTTGTTTGTTTGATATTGAACTTGAGCCACCGAATTCAAATCACACGTGTTACAGTTGGAGGATGACACGTGCCGCTCGCCTGGCCATTAAACGGACTGAAATTGACCATATTGAACGGGACTCTGCTTTTGGAAATTAGTGGACTTGCAAGTAGAGGAAGAATTATGGAAATGAAGAATAAGAAAAAGTTTTTTAAAAAAATTAAAAATAAAACTCAATTAATTAGTAGTAATTACTAATTGAGAAGCTACTTTGAAACTAGCTGGTAATTTCTTGATAATTTTCATTTGCATTGGAACATTAATTCAATTAGATGACATGTTTTAAATAAGAAAATTTGTGTTCAATATGCTATTTTTATATATTTTTTCTGAATATTATCATGTGCAAAATGACATATTTGCTTATTGCTTTTTTTTTTAATTAAAGATATAAGATATATATTAATCTCCGTCGGCTAAAAGATTGAGACTGCTTAGCATTTCGATTAATACATTGTTAGTATTTGATCGTTTTATTTTCAATGTATTTTATGACTTTAAAATATTTTCTATAAATAAATATAGGATACAATAATATAATGCACATTATATAAGAGAGTGCTCTTTTATTATAAAATAGACCCCAGAGTCCTTTCTTAATAGATGGAGCAATCGTCACTTGATAATTCGAAAGCAAATCAGTACCAATTCATGTGATCTATATTCACTTACGTACCATATGTGTTTCATCATATATTTTTTAGTCCTATTTCATTAGCTTACTTGTACTTATTATAGATGACAATGTCCTCGTGAAACATCACTCGACAACTTAGTAGTTGATAACTTAATTGACTTCATTAGATATTTACTTTTTTCAAGTAAATGTTCCGTTTATAGTTCAATTTGATTAGAATTGAAAAAAAAAAAAGAAATAATTGAAGCTATCATTTTTATTTTTGTTGGTGTCTTAGCCTTTTTATTTACCAATTAAATATTTGATTTTTTTTAAATTAAATGCATTTGGCTAAATTTTTTTTTTTTACCAAAAACTTAGAATAATTAATTTTATTTACTAAATAATATTACACCCACGTTTCATTTCTATTCTCTATTTTCAAAATTTTTATTATTTCATATCTCTTTTTAAAAACCAAATCCAAAAAATTCATTCTACTTAAAAAATTCACAAAAATAAAATACAAATAATAATTAACGATATCAAAATTACCATTACATCCTTTTCCTCAGTCATCTAACAATTACGCGCCATCCGGTCAACCCCCGTCAAATTGGAAAGAGAGGAGAACGAAACCAAACCAAGCTCATACTTAATGTCCAAGTGTTCGATCTGGAAAACCACCATTAAAAAATATTAAAAAACAAAAATAAAAAAATAACAACTATATAAACCGGCTCCCGCTACTTCCTCCTGTCTCGTAAACAAAGCTCGAGCACAAACACAAATACCACTCCGCTTTCCTTGTCTTTCCGTCTCTCTTTCTCTCCTCAAAATGGATTCACCTTCTCGCTCCTCCGTCATTATTATCGGCGCTGGCATCTCCGGTAACCATCACCAATATCATTTCTACTTGTCTTTAGATATACAATTGCGTATTTGTGAATTTCGCAATTAACAATGGACCTGTTATTTTTGTTTTTGGTAATTTTGTAAGGTTTATCTGCGGCCAAGGTGCTCGCAGAAAATGGGATAGAAGACATGGTGATTTTAGAGGCTTCTGACCGTATCGGCGGCAGGATCCGAAAAGAGAATTTCGGTGGTGTCTCTGTTGAACTCGGTGCTGGTTGGATCGCCGGTGTTGGTGGTAAAGAGTCTAATCCGGTTTGGGAACTCGCTAATCAATCCGGTCTCCGTACTTGCTTCTCTGACTATAGCAATGCTCGTTATAATATCTATGATCGCAGGTATATAATACGTAAATCCGAATTCGTTTTGCTGCCCGAACCTTCTTATTTCTGTTTCTCTGTTTTTTTTGGAACTATTTAGCTTTTGAAAATAGCGGTGCAGTTTGTTGTTTTCTGTTTTACATGAATAGTTTAATATTTTTGTTATATACGATTGCCTTCGAAAAATACATATTTCTTTTTGAAATTAAGAACAGATGCACAGTTTTCTTTGTTTAACTAGAATTTTTGTTTAATTTATTCGTTTTAGTGAGATTAATTCAATTAATACTCTTATGACATGCAATTTCTTCTGATTTGAAGAACAATATTGTTTTGCTTTTCAACAGATAACTGGTATACATTTAACACTGCACATTTTGGTGCCATTTTATGTTAATGGTTTTCTTTGGGCTGCAGTGGGAAGATATTTCCGAGTGGAGTCGCGGCCGATTCATACAAGAAAGCGGTGGACTCGGCGATTATGAAGCTGAGGAGCCAAGAGGCAAACCATGCTAACGAAATCATTGAACCGCCTTGGTAAGTATTATTTGATGTCAGCTACAAAAAAGTCTTTTTTGGCATGTGCCAGTAGAAATCAACTTCTAATAAAATTTTATTTCTTTGGATATTTTGTTTGTTTAGCTTACCAAAGACGCCAATAGAGCTCGCCATTGACTTCATTCTCCATGACTTTGAGATGGCAGGTCAGTTTCCCAGAAAGAAAAAAAAAAAGACGAAAATGTTAAAATAATTGTGTTTCCGTCTTTTTGCTGATTTACTTCACAAAGAAACTAAATCATCGCATCTCAGCTAATTAAATATATAAATTTATATTTTCTGGTCTTGAACAATTGAACTTCGAAGATGAGAATTTTTTTTTTCTCTTGGTGCACAGAAGTAGAGCCAATATCAACATATGTTGATTTAGGAGAAAGAGAATTTCTAGTAGCAGATGAAAGAGGGTATGAGTGTTTACTATACAAAATGGCTGAGGATTTTCTTTTTACCTCCGAGGGTAAAATCTTGGACAATCGTCTGAAACTCAATAAGGTACCAGAAAGAGAGAAGAAAAATCTTTTGATTTCGAGCTTTTTATAAATATATATTTTGTTGGTATTCGATTTGTTTTTTTGAATGGTTTATTCCATCATCTCAAAGGGACAATGTTAAATTTTATTGGGATAATTATCAAGTTAAGAAAAGATTAGGCTATTATTAAATTGAAAGAGATATTTTTATAACTTAAAAAAAAAAATAGGAATAGTGAAAAGTATGTGAAAATTTTTTTGTATCCATGCACTGCAATCTTTTTGCTGTTGAGATTGATTGACCCACTTTAGGTTAGCAGATAATGACATTTAATGAAAGCTGTATGCCTTTTTCTTTTCTTTTTCATTTTTATTTTTGGTCCTGCTGTGCACCTTTTATTAACAACTCTTATTAATCATTTCCCAAGGTATAATTTTTTTTTTCTCTTGGTTCTGGGTTTAGAAAATTGTCATTCCCCTCAGCTCCAACTGATATATTCTGCCAGTCACCTTTGAGTATGAAATGAACATAGGAGAAAAAAATAGAAGCAAGCATGAATAACGTTGCATGATTTATTATTTAGATAAGTAAAGCAATGCAATTTGTTTATTTGGCCAGTAATCATAAGATTTGCTTCTACATTTTTTTTGAACTGATTATTCTTATAATTTTATACTAATTTAGTCTAGTTTAATATTGAGAATAAACGAGTCAAAACTTTAAAGCAAGAGCAAAGATGGTCTGTTTGCCCATCTCAGCATCTCTACACAATCTTAATTTTGATTAAAAAACCAAAGTTTGAATTAACTTTTTGAGTAGATGACTCGTGCAAAAGCTATAAATTTGACCCACCAACATGTCAGATCTTAATCATATAGCCATGAATTGGCTTATATTTACTATCCTTTTGCCTTTTACCCCCTTCAGTCCGTTGGACCCTTGACTTACCATTTTGCACTGACCTGCATAATGTTTACAATGACCTAAGGCCGAAGACCACATTACCTAGGAGTTGAAATGTCATATCAATTCAATAAGAACATGAATATAGATAGACTTGTCCATTTCTTCATTTAATGTTCTGTTTTTGTCTTCACTTACTCCAATTGCTCTCAAAATCAGAAAATCAATGAGCCTATTTCCCTATAATTGCTATAATACACTCTGGTTTTTGGGAAACATCCCATAGTTAGCCAATTGGGTCTTTGTACCTGCACTCTGCACAGATTCTTCTTTAATAAATCACAACCATTTCCTGGACACAATACTGCATTGCATATATATCTTGGTTTGACTTTAAAGATTCTTTTTTTTATCATTTTTTTTTATTTTAAAAGAAATAATCTTATTTAGGCATAGTAGGTGTCTTGGATATTGCTATGCTGAATTTTACCTTCTCTTAAAAGAACTATCACATTTTTAATATACATATATACAAGTGTTGATTTTGTGCATGGATTTATGGCAGGTTGTAAGAGAAATACAGCACTCGAGAAACGGTGTTATTGTAGAAGCGGAGGATGGTTGCGTCTACGAAGCCAGTTATGTGATTTTGTCAGTTAGCATCGGTGTTCTCCAAAGCGACCTCATTTCATTTAGACCTCCTTTACCCGTACGTCTTTTCTTCCTTTAATTTATTTATTCACTTTTCAGTTAATATTTTAACCATCATGCATAACAACCTTGAAGATGCTAGCCAAAACCTTGTAAAAAGAAAAATCCTCTCGCTTTATGATTTTGACACTAGCTTTGTTGGTTATAGATTTAGAATATTCATAGTATGAATAGAATATGTTAATTACAGTAATAAGTTCACAATAAAGATATGATATGAAGCAAATATACTCGTAACTTGACCTTAAAAATTAATTGCGTTGCACGAAGATTTTTTACCAAATAAAATAAGTGTAAACCATCATAATCAGCGAGACTTAAAAATTGTAGAATTAGTTAAATTTATTGGCATTCTTTACACCTTCACCATTCAATGCGGTTAGCATGAATCTGGGTCCGACAGTGGAAAATGTCAAAATGTGACTAGCGTTGCTTTGGCTCAATGCAGTGGAATCTGCAGGGATAAGACCCTAGGCACTGGGAAATGGGTCCCTATAGGATAGGAATAGCAGTTGCAGATTTTTCAATTGATAATTTATGCTGTAGCCTGTAGGTGTGGCCCAGAGTATAAGGTGTCATTAAGTTGAAGTAGTCGGGGATTCAATGGGAGCTATTTCTTGTATTTAATAGGCTTTAGCTGGTTTGATGACGCCAGTGGTCGATTTTCGAGGTGTCTTGTTGTCCTTGTAGAAGAAATACCACGGGTTGCATGGCAATCCACAGATTGGTAACCCTGAGGTCCGCTGGTGGGGGGTAGGTAGATTGGGTTGCTATTCTTTGATGAACCGTTTTTGTTTGGCTCACCACGTGTACTTCTAGCTTGACAAGTTGCAATTTTTATTCTCAAGTGGTCACTTCCCAATAACGTAGTCTACATTTGTTGGTTAGTAATAACTTACGAGCAATATAGTGACCGCCTTTTTAATCTAAAATTTCTACTTCCTCTTGAGCCTAATTTTCTTTAAGTAGTTCAAATAAAATAAAGTAAAATAAATGTCAATGGATGGTGTGGCGCTGCATATTTTGATAGTATAATTTAGAGAAATTGCAAACGATAGGACTAGTGGATTTGGGAAAATGGCTACCAGAGAAGTGCTTTTTGCAAGTTTTTCAATACTCCAATAGTTAAATATCCATCTCTCTCGTTAAAGTTGAAATCTTACTTTCACCTTCCCCTTCTGAAAAGAGGGAATATTTTGAAGAAGTAAATGGAAAAAATTAGCATTAAATAAATATATAGAAATTTTTTATACAGTTGGGCGGGGTAATTTGATTGTATGACATTTTTAAGCTTGCTATCGATGTACACAAGCATGGTTTCATTGTCTAACACTTGTGTTGTAAAATAGTATATATATATTCCTCCAGCTGTGGAGTTCAGTAATAAATTGTGGAAATCCGTAGCAGTTGAATATTAATCACTTCACATGACTTGGATAATGTGCTTGACAGACCTTCTTGGGAATGACTTGGAAGATATGAACTGTATTCATCAATTCACATTTGAATATTCACGTCCACCTTTTTTTTTTTTTTAATGTGTTTCCTGGCCTGAGACTGCTTAGCTGGTTTGAAGTTTTCTATGATCATATTGTAACAGTAATTTGGTGGTGGATTTGATCAATTATTGACAAGAAAAGAAAATTATTATGCAGAAGTGGAAAACAGAGGCCATAGGGAAATGTGATGTGATGGTATACACAAAGATTTTCCTCAAGTTTCCATATAAATTTTGGCCGTGTAGTCCTGAAAAGGAGTTCTTTATCTACGCCCATGAGCGGAGAGGATACTACACATTTTGGCAGGTTGGTTCTCACTTTTTCTTGCCTATGTTGCCAGTATAACTGTCTTCTGCTGCTTCTACTGATTTATGACACATTATTATTCTGTCAAGGACGAGATTTTAATCCTTCTTTGTTAAGTACAATACAGTCGTCTAAATACTTAAAAAGTATACTGGGAAGTTCGGGTACAACCATAACTAGTTGCCACCTAGATTAATTTTGTGATTAAGTGGACGATGTTAACTCTGCAATAGCCTCTCAAGTGTTTAACTGTGTGTTAAACATCATATTTGCTTTAAAAAGACATATCCAACAATTGATGTGATAATCTTTTTAAATTATGCAAGTCCATCATCAAAAGAATCTTATGACTTCCAAATGCTTAGGCAGGACACTGTTATTTATGAAAAAGGCTTGTCTTTTTGTTTGTAACATCAATTAATGCATGTTTTCTATGAGTTTGACCTTTTTACTATTTTTGCTTGTATTTTCTCGTCTGCGCTGCAGCTACTTCCTTCTATGATTTGGTAATATGATTACAAAATTATAAATATATAGATTACCTTTCTTGCTGGGAAGGCAAACTAGAATCTCTTGCATTATTTGTTTTGTATGGTTGCCCCTTAGTGATGTGTACCTGAGTTTCTGTCATTATCCTAGAGCTGGCAACATAAGTTGCATTAGCCGAACCAATTGCTTTCTAAACCATTGTTTACTCTTATAGAAAGTAACATATCTAAAATATTTTCCTTCGCTTGATTAAATCAGGACGTAAGTATTTTAATAATCTCACGTAGCTTCCTGGTGAGGCAATTTGGGAACTAACTGTCTCAATCTTTTTCTTTTTCTTTTTTTTTAAATATGATTCGTACACTTACAATATTTTATCCAAGTTGGCTAATGGTCTGCTGCTGTGTCATCAGCACATGGAGAATGCATATCCTGGTTCCAATGTCCTGGTTGTAACATTGACCAATAGGGAATCGAAACGTGTGGAGGCTCAATCTGATGAAGAGACATTGAAGGAAGCCATGGAAGTACTTAGAGACATGTTTGGGTCCAACATACCTAACGCAACGGATATTCTTGTGCCACGCTGGTGGAACAACAGATTTCAGCGTGGCAGCTACAGCAATTACCCCATCATTTCAAATAACCAAGTCCTTCATGATATTAAGGTAATCTATTTGACTCGTGTTTCGTATACTTCATGCTATTTAATCAATATCCAATACAGCAAGCTCTATCATGTATACTCAATGTTGGAATAAAACTTAACGAAAAAGTTTTATAAGTCTTCGACTCAAGTGTTAATCAGTAATGGCATTTTGCTTTGTCTCTGTATGTCAGAGGCTGAGATCAGGACTAAGTAAAGATGCTCTAGATGAAGGAATTCTGTTTTTCTTCCATTTTCTCGAGTTTTAGTACCCACATTATGAAGTGAAATAACTCTGTTAGAAATGTGGAAGCTTAGAGCAGAATAAGTAAATAAATAAAAACTGGGAGGACAAATGAAAACATGCTTAAATCCTATTTTTATTTGGGGTACAGTTTTATTAGCTAAGCTCTTTTCTCATAAACTAATCATTCCTTACCCTAATTGAATTCTAATTGGTGGACTGGAAAACTTGCTTAATATTTATCTGCACTTAAAAAAGAGAATTTTTCGTATTTGTTTGGGAATCAATTTTATATAGAATACAAGCTTTGCTAGGCATTTCTGATTGTGCTCTGACACTGGAACTACTTGTTCTATGTATTCCTCAGGCCCCAGTAGGGCGCATTTTCTTTACCGGTGAACATACTAGTGAAAGATTTAACGGTTACGTGCATGGTGGATACCTTTCAGGTGACGACAAAACTGTTCCTAAAGAAATTTATGAACACTAATGGTTATTTTGGTTTCTGCATCTTTACTTAGATCCATGTTTTTATATCAACTCAACAGGCATCGACACGAGTAAATCTTTATTAGAAGTAATGAGAGAAGAAGAAGGAAGGAAAAATGAGAGTCAAACATTTTTGCTAGAGCCATTACTAGCATTGACTGGCTCATTAACTTTGACACAAACAGAAGCAGTTTCAAATCTACACAAGTGTGATATTCCCACACAATTATATCTTAGCGGTAAGCTTGGCATTCCAGAAGCGATATTATGACTATATGGACCGTTGGATGCCTCCGAATTTGATGATGATGATGATGATAAAAATGTGATCAGTGACATTGATGGCCAGGTAGTTTTTGGTTCAAATTCAATTCAGACCCTTAATGTCATTCAAAAAATAGGATGAAGAACGAGAATCGAGAATACTGGGACAGGATATGTCCTTTACAGAGTTTGCTGCTAAGCCTTACAGATTTACTGTGCCAGGGAATTTTGGAGATAGTTGATGTGGGAATATGTTATTGGTGATTCATATGAGGAAGAAATGAGATATAGAGGAAAAATATGTGGGTGGTATACTATGGATTCTAATTGTACTTGTTTATAAAAGAAAAGAAAAACTACTTTGAGTTCAATTTCTGGCTTTTTGCATAGGTCTATTGGTTGATTTTTGCTAGTTTGGTTAATTACTAATGACAATTTATTATTAAAAACTTGATTATGCTCAGATTATTAAAAGTAAAGATGTTTAAAAATATATAAATGTTGTGTTTAGCATGTAGATTTTAGCAATTTGACTAATTAAAACGCTAAAATGCTATTTAAACTAAATTTTAAATTTTAAGGTAGTGTATTATGAAATGTTAACTAATGTAGTGTTTAGCTTTTAACATTAATAGCGCTATTAAAACAACTATCAAAATAATTAATTTTGCTGCAGACCTAAAATTGTCCTTAATTTGATATTGACAAATAGTTCAAGAGAGAAAAAGAAAAAGGACTAAATTGATAAAAGAAGGCTCATTTTTTGAATGCATAATTTTGTAATTTAACTGAGTGCCAAGAGCTTAGCTACAGTTCTATAATTTTGGAAACCACGGTTCTTGTTCTGGTTTCAATTTGGTTCAAGTTCGGGTTTTTCGAACATGGCTGGTTTAAGAAGTAGCCATATGGATGAGTGAACCAGACCCAGAATGGGTTGAATTCAAACCAAGATGCTAAACCATAATGTGATTTGATTCTTCTAGCCTAACTAGTAACAGGGCAATCCTGCTTTGGAAAAGAAAACTGTGTTCTGAAAATGGAATAATGAGAAGAAACAACAATTTATTTGTAAAGCCATAAAATCTGTAGGCCGTTGGATTACAATCTGAATCTCTCATTCATCTTGGTTTCTACGAGGAATCCAATTTAATAAATGGAACATGTCACATTGTTAACCAAAATACTTTTCATACAATACTTTAGAGATTGCAAGAGCATCTCCTTTGGCCTTCACTGGATAAAGCTTTGTGTCTGCTTGCCATTTGTTTGAGAATGCTATCCATTCTTTCCTCCATTCTTCAATCTTGAACCTTTTATTACCTTTCAAGCTCTTTAACAAATGATCGAAATATATCGAAGCTCGCGGTAGATAGTAGTCTTTCAATAGCCCACTCCAGAACTTGTTAGCTGATCAAGAACAAGGAATGTGCAATGTTAAACCTGTAATGAGCTCAAAAAATAGTATAATTAGGATGAAATTAAATAGTAATGTTACCATAATCATGGAGCTTGCTTTGATTGGTTTTCGCGGTATCATACCACATTGTCACTTGTGTTCTTGCATTCCATTCATACTGAATCAAGAAATAAAGAACAATAAATTCAGAAATCTTACACTTTCTCTGTCAAATTCCTCACTTAAGAAGACAATAAAAATGAGATGATGCGAATTCATTCTTATGCATTGCTTTCACATGCCTTAGTTCAGCTGGATTTTTACCTTAGGTTTAGCGTAAATGAATTTGAAGTGTAGAATTCATTTATAAATGATAGAATTCAATTTAGTTATGTTGAATTCTATGAAATTGAAATATCGCAGTGGAATGAATGTTTCCTTTCACACAAGCATAAAAACACAAAATTTCAAATGAATTCTACAAAATTTATTCATACTAAATAGATGCACTTGCTAATCTTGATGATGGTCGGTCAAGAAGGGTTGATCTATGATTTAAGTAATGATACACTAACATGTATGCTTCAGTTCAAAGAATAACACAAATTTCAAAGCTAAAGAACTGTACTTCTCACCTGTCTTGTCTCACTAGGATTCATGGCCAGCTCTTTTGCGCTTTCGAGCCATGTTCCAAGTAGAAAATTATCATCAGAAGCAAGAAGTAAATCGATATCCTTAATGAGTTGTATAAATTTCCGGCTATGAAGATTCAAGGCATTTGCGTCTTTCCTCCAAAAAGCAATTATGGAATCAATGTATGCTTGGTTTGCAAGCTTTGATAGAACTTGCCGCGTTAAGTCAACTAAGTCATATCTGTTGTAAAGAAATAGCATAAAAAATCACAATTATGAACTATGGATACAATCTATAAGTAGAAATGGGATGAACAGGTTTTACATTTAAACATTTAAGCGTTTAACCTGTATGTGAGGCTTCCCGTGAGATCATTTCCAGCATCGAGGAATAGCTGTAATGCATTGACCACCTCCTGAGTAGAATACCATAAGTGTGCCTGGGGCAACTTGGAATTTGGCTTTTGAAATAAGAATCTTCTGTTTCCTGGTAGGGGGAGAAAGGAATGTATCTCGACTTCTTTTGATACATCAGATCCAGAATTTGGAGATGGATCCCAGTCCGGAAATTTTACTATGAAATCCGTGTTATGGTCCTGCAACAATGAAAAGATTAGAAAAGACTCAATATGACATAGACATGTTGCAGTTATTTGGAACATACAGCAATTCCATCTGTACAATTGTAGATTGTGCCGTGAAGGATCTTCCAAGCTGCCTCAATATGATGAACTGCTTTACCATATCGTCTATGAGAATAGGACTTCAGCCATTCCTAAAAAAGAATGAAATTAAACCATGAGCATATAGCAACAATATGCATCCACCTTCAAAACTCATTAACATCGTGACATTAATGTAAGCTTAAGTAGGTGATGGAAGAGAGGAAATATACCAACTACTTCTAAAACGAATGAGAAACATATCTATGAAGAATAACGATAAGAGAACTAAAATTACCAGAACTTGAACTTTTTCACTTCTAAATGCCATTTCAGACATCAGCTCGTAAACAACCGGGTTATGCTCTATTCCTTCCATGCACATTCCAACACCAACCTACATGCAACATTAGTTACAATTTACATGGGTTAACCTACTTCATAGTCTTTAGAAGTACTGCAGATACTTTGCCAGACGATGTGCAGAAAACAATGCTGGTTCACAAATTTCTAAATGCTTCAAGAATTATGCTGTGATAATAATAATTATAATTCAGATAGGACCCTGAGGATACCATGGTTGAATTTTCACTGACACGGGCATCAACTGGACCTGAAGATATTGCATCCAAAATTCCATACATTTCAATATTTCCGCCAAAATTGTGCAACATACACCTGATTTAAATAAAATCCAGTTGAAACCGAAATTCTGAAACTAAAGGGTAAAATAGGCACAACAAAAAGATTGAACATGCTGCTTCCTCTGAGAGAGAGAGGGAGAGGGAGAGAGAGAGAGAGAGAGAGAGAAGGTTAAAACATGCTGCTAGGGGTATAAGAAACAGCTTAACTACCAGACATAAGGAGTGCCATAAAATTGAGAGGAAGTGCTCCATATTGGTTTGACATCGGCAAACAAATCTAGAACTATCATTTTCCCAAATGGAACAGAGTGCAGAAGTGCCTGCAAACAACACCAAGTTTAAGGTTAACCAATAATATTTATGTTTGAAATGACTGACATGTCATTTTCAGATTTTGTGTAAGAGATACTGGTCATCTCGTGTGCTTACTATATTTTCATTACTATCTTGTACAAATGCATACCTTCATTTGAGGTGGATTCCAGAAGGAAGAATCAGAGTAGAATAGCCAACCCTACACATTAGAAGAACTGTCAACTGGAAAACATTACTGTACTTCATATCGCCAAAATAAAACATTGTCTTCAGCAAAGTGGAAGATTAGCAAGGTAAAGTGTGTAAGGAGAATGAGCAGCATACTTGCATTAACCACACAGCATCCTCATCACCTTTGGACATTGCTTTGTATACAGCAGCACCGAGTGAAGAGATGTATGCTGAATCATTTGTAGGTGGGGTATTTTCATTGAATGTATCACTATATCAAACATGTTAACACATAATAAATTCATGTCAGGAAGCATGGAACGAAGATAATAAAATGGAAAGAAATAAGAATGCCTCTATAACACTCATCAGTAACGGGGTCTAAAACATCATTTTGTTTGAAAGGAGGTTTCGCTTCTTTTTCCTTTTTTTTTCAGTGACGAAAGATTCTATGATAAAAAGAATTCTGGAAACTAGAATTTCCTGGCTCATCTTTAAACAACTGCATTGATTTTAGTCCACAGGCTTCTTAGATATTTGAAGATCATTCAAAAGAAGCTTTCCCCATGGTCCATAACCAGGAGTGACAATAACGTAACATTTCAGTTCTGGATCATTGGCAACTTGGAAATTGCCAACAGACCACGTCTAAAAGTGATCAATAAGTTTCAGAGATCAAAGCTTCATGTCCAAATGAAAGTGTTGAAATAATATTAGATCTAAAAAAAAAAAAAAAAAATTCTATTATAAATAGCATATAAATTCATAAACCACTTCAGTTACAAGCTTGAGGAAGACAAGATGTATAGCGTCGATATATAACAGAGGTTACCAGTTGTAGATGTCTGTCACATCCCCATATTCTGAAATAAATACCACAAAATGAAAATCAGGAAAGGTTAACCAATAGAAAAATGACAACAACAACAACTAAGCCTTAGTTTGAAATAAGTTGAGGTTGGCAATACTATATGAACCATTTGCCATTTTCCATCTAGTCAATTTTAAGGCGATAAATAACCAGAAGTATATGAAAGAAAAAAGGAAAAAAAGATTTTGAAATGGAAAATAATTTTGGTAAAAGCATTTAAAAGGATAAATAGAAAAATGATGAAAAAAAAAAAATTCCAATATCATATGTTGACTAAATTGCTTCTTCCATGCATAGCTTTAACACAGAAATCAACAAAAAACGCAAAGAAAAATGAGCGAGCTCCATAGTTGGACTTTAATAACTCCAAGGAATGCAAAACAATAATTCATTAAATGTAGAACTCCACCAACTAACTTCAGCAAAAGATGAGTCAATACTTATACTCTGAATAACCAGGTAAAATGTCTATAAATCTATATTCCATCGGTTGATGTCAAAGGGTATTTTTTTGGGATGCATAAGAAATTCTATGCATGGAACCTAAAATCTTTTATATTCTCATTGGTTCATAAATGTGATTTCAAACAGCATTCAGCATCCAGTCTGATTTTAATGTCTTCAGACAGGACAACCACTGCTTATAGAAGATTTGAACCAGATCAACAATGTGCCAGCAATAAAAAAACTATAAAAGCCAAGAAAATTTTAACCCTTTATTCTATCATTTTGCCATACTTAAAACAAAGAAAAAAGGGTTTTTGGGCAAATTATGAGGCATTGCTAATTTAATGCTTTCCTTACCTCAGTGTTCCTATATTTTTACCAAATACTTACCAGTTTGTTAATGTAATCTCTAATATCTTACTAAACTATTTGATGATCTAGAAATAGAATAAATCTTATAAATATAGTAATTGAAAATATCCAGGTTGTCTCAAGGAGATTACAATCAAGAACAAATTTGAACCTTTAATTTGTTGCCTTATAAATGCCTCCCCAATTTCAACAAACAGAGGATCAGAAGGAGCAAGAAGGTAGGTACAGCACCAGCGAGGATTTTTATCTACAGTATTCCTAGAAAGAATAAGAAATGACAATCTTATTAAGATAATAGGTGAAAGCAGGTAGCTTTTGAATAATGAAAAGAAAGCTAAAGTTACAGAGAAGGTAACTAAAACACAACTGTGAGTTTCGTCATGTCATGAAACAAATAATTAAGCAAGAGGAACTTGTAGGCCTTTCAAAGTCTCTGGAATGACTGCTGCTGCTTTGTCAATCTCATATATATATGCGATAATTGAAAGAATTTCACAGGGCATAGGATAACTTAATGACCTATGATGTGTGTAACAAAATATTAAAGTACCAGTCTCCAAGTCTGGTTATATTGGCAGAGGGGAAAATTTTCTTCAAAGCTGCTGGAACATTCCCAGAGAAAGATGGTAACACTGGATCAAAGAAGAAAAAACAATTTATCAGTTACATTGTTATAATAGAAGTTTCTGTTACAGGATATATGCCAGAAATATATCTTTGGATGTATTTTTTCAGTTCATGTGGAGACTGTAAGCAAGCAAGCAACAACTAGTTTCATATTAGAGTACTTAACTATACCTGGAATCATGCCTAGCTCTAGCATCCGAGAGACTATCTGTTTCTGCAATCTCAATTGTTGATCCAACCAATTTTGTGACAACGGCCCACCCCACCTGTGATATATAATGTCAAGTCAGCAACTGAAGCACATCAAGAGAACAAACAAAAGCAACACATGAAACTGGCCAAGTGAGAAGCACTGACCATGAAGCACTGACCATGAAGCACCGACTATCTTGCTTTGTGGCTAATCCAACATACAAAAATCTCATATATATATATATATATATATATATATATATCACTTTTTATGATTTACTTACGCATGTAAATTCCCCATCCGAGCCCACGCAAGGAAAGCAGGTCCACCAAAGAAGTCATTCAAATCTTCTGCACTAACATTAAAATTCTGCAAATCAAAAGATATTCGATCAAAATATCTTCCAAAGGTAAGTCAAGACTAGAATTCCATTTACGTTCATTTAGGACTTGAGAGGTGAAAATCAAAGGATTTCTACTCAAAAAATGAGTTGATTAACTGAAAAACAACCTCTGTTCATTTGAAAGCATGAACATAGGACAAGACCACATGCAGACAGCCAGAATTCTCAGAAGATGAATATCTTAGCTCAAGGTACAAAATGTTTTGAAGTACTAACAAAGTGATTAAAGAAATTATCTACCACACAGCGAGCCATCTACGCATTTATGTAGCAACAGATAGCACATCCAGAAGCATTGAGAACAAAAAACTAAGTGGACACATGCATTTAGTGGTAGCTTATTAACATTGCAGACAGATTGTTAAGCTAAAAAGGCTGTATTGTACACAGTCCTACATGGAAGTCATATCATAACAAAAATCATAATTGATAGGATATAAGATATGAACTTTATCTATTAGCTGCATGGCCCATTAATTTTACATCACATCAAGATAAACAAAAGGGTACAAAAATTGCTTACTATGAAAACTTTTTGCCAAATGGCTTCTTGTCCTGTGAATGCCAAGGGCAGATTAATCCCTTGAAAAGCCATCCAATCTATCTCTTTCTCCCATCTTTCCCAATCCCACCAAACATATGAATCTGAAAAAAGAGAAAAAAAAAGGAAAAAGAAAAATGTCATCATGTATCATAGATACTAGCTAATGTCACTGAGAAACTCAATATAGTGAAATACTGAATAGTATAGAAAACATAGTTGTTATGAGGAACGCAACCTTGTAACATGAATTGACTGTTCACAGACTAATAGCAAATAGTATACTGCTATATTGGACTTTGCAAACCGACATAAATATGATAAGGGTAGATGCAATGTGTTAGTGAAAAAGAAACTCAAGAATTGAGATGATTAGGAACTCAATGAGTAAGGCAGTGATAATGGATCACATAATGTCCTCATTAGTACTTGTTTGGAATTTGGAATTATAATAACAACCTACATCACTATTCATTTTACATACTTGAGTCCATTCTTTCTGGGTTAGCTGCCATATCACTACATACCATCTGAGTAGAACAACATTAAATTTTCCTAGATGTAAGAAGAAGACAAAAGATTTAGTACTTACAACTGGATGTAACAACATTTTGGTAGTAGTTCCATGGGACTGGCCGTTGAATCATTACACCCCCATCCTTTACAAGAGGCAGTGATCCTGGCTCAGGAATTGAATCTATCTGAGCACCACCAGTCTTGTCCCATGAAAGATGAGCTCCACACCAATGCTTTATATACCAATGGAGGCCCGATGCAAGTTCTACACCAGTGGTACCTTTGATACTGAAAGCAAGAGATAGAACAAAGGAGATTGCAAAAATGCCAAATCAGTAAGATACTTACATTGAAGTGAAGGGAATTATACATGAAAGGTAAAATAATGTAAGAAATTTGAAATCCCCAGACTACCTCATAATCAGGTACTGCAAAAGCAATTACAATAAAATCTATAACTCTTTCAATTATAGTCTTCATGCTCCATTGCAAACAATTTAATTACATTCGAATGTACTTTGAAATTGACAAATTATATTTCTACTTGAAGTTGACATATGGAAATTTTTAAGATACACGCTTTCTCCAGAAAAGGGTAAAAGGAGCCATAGAAAATCCAAATATTAAAATTGACACATGGAAATTAACAAACATTTTGGGCAGACTTTATTAGTTTATCATGTCCAACAAATTCTGCTACAAATTCAAAACTGAACCAAACCTGCATACATTATCTCAGGCCCATTCTGGCTTGATTCCTTGTAATTGTTTATCAAAAAGCAACTTTTTCCACCACAAACATCCTGATATTTGAAAATACGATCATCAACAATACGGACTATAATGCAAAAGTACAATAACACCTACTATCTTGGAAAGCAAATATCCAAATCATGACTTTTCAAACTTAAACCACAGAGAAATAACAGAACCTAAACAGTGCACTGCACATACACACAAGCAAATAGAAAAAGGAGCCCTTCCCTATATAAAAGAGGCAGAAAAAGCAACTGCAGATTGCCAAAGTGAAGACCCTTACAATTGTTTATAGCAAGTTCACGGAATATTAAGAACCAATAACAATTAGAGCATAGCAAAACTGACCATGAGAAAGCAATACAAGTAGGTTGAAAGCAATATCAAGATAAAACCTCATAATTTAACGTACAAAACTGAGGATTATTATTGTAAAAGTTCTTGATCATAGCAAAACTGAGAATGACAAAGCAAATACCAGTCAATAGAAAGCAATACGAAGATAAAACCTCATAATTCTACTGACGAAACTGAGAATCTTTATTGTAAAAGTTCTTTAAGCAATACCAAGATAAAACCCGCATAATTCTAATCACAAAACTGATAATCATTATTGTACAAGTTCTTTATTTACCTTGGAGATAATCTTGAATTTAAAACTGTGCACATGGGAAGGAAGCAACCTTTTCAAAACGTCTTTAGCTGCTGATTCTTGAACTGATGTGGATGCCTGTTTAGAATCCAACCGGTTGAGTAAAGTCTCTATAGTTTCAGTTCTTGAACTTGACAAGGCGACTGGTAATAGTAGCAATACTAATATTGTGGAAAGCATAGAAGTGAAATGGCGTTGAGAAGTGCGATTAGACATTGTGATTTGTTCTGGGCAGAGCAAAGCGCAAATGATGAAGTGATCAATAGCTCAGTTTTGAAGAACCATTTCAATTTCAAGAAGAACAACGATGAACTAAGACCAATCGAAGTCAAACTTTGAATGGCAGGGAAGGGACACTACAAACCATCAGACATGCTTGTGAGTCGAGTTGTGAGCTAAAAACGATGAGCTGATTCAAATAAACGGTGTCGTTGTATATCATAGCCAAGACTTCCTATTTAAAGGTGCTATTTTTACGAAACGATTCAATCCAACAATACTTATTCCACCGTCAACCTACATCCGTCCGCATCACCGGAAAGGAAGAGGACTATAGTTTCCCGACAAACACCTTAAAAACCCGAACTTTTTTAATGCTTTTATTCAAACTATTATTGAAAAACAATAAAAAAAAGTGCTGTTTAGTAAGTTAACAACTCATGAGTTAATCCAATGGTTGATTATTTAGGAATGTAAATCTTGTGGTAGAAAAAGTTTCGGTATGGATACAGACAAGTCATTATTTCACTATTGTAGTTTGCCCCTTTTAAACCCTTGAAAAACCCTAATTCTCCTTCGTCTGCACATATTGCAGACGCAAAATCCCGAAAGTTCCCCTAGTGCAAGTCCTAAAACATTTACAATTGTATATATACATAGTTCAAGTTCTCAACTTTCGAGCAGCGAGAGAATGGAGGTTGAAACGGTGAATAACGTTATGTGCCAATTAAAGGACAGGGAAGGGACGGCTCTAGGAGCTCCCTTGTATCTTCCGCAGAACGCTGGTTCGCAACAGCTTATGCAAATCGTCAATAAGCTTCTTAACAATGTAAGCTTTTTCTCCTATTGTTATATGAGTTGTTGTAGTACTCGGTCCATTTGGTTGTGAAATTGATAAGAAAACAAGTCCAGTCATTTGTTTTTGAAACTCTGTTAACATTTAACCGAATAATTAGTTGGTGTACTATTGCGAAGGGTAAAGTTGAAGCATTTATGGGTGTTTGAAATACTTGAGCTATGTGCTTATACAATAGACAATGAATTGCTGCTAAAAAGGAAGAGAATAAGAAGAAAAGAAAAAAGCTTAATTTTGCATTTTGGTTGGTTTAGGAAGAGAAGTTGCCGTACTCTTTCTACATATCAGATCAAGAGCTTCTGGTTCCACTTGAAACTTACTTACAGAAGAACAAAGGTTAGTGAGGTTACAAAGAAGGGGAGAGGATACAATTGAACATGCAAAATATAGTACAAGTTTATTTGTTTGCTGATTTATGTGCTTAAGAACTTTTTCAGTTTCTGTGGAGAAGGTACTTCCCATTGTTTATCAACCACAGGCTGTTTTCCGAATTCGTCCAGTTAATCGCTGTTCAGCCACTATTGCTGGTATGATATTGGTTTTCTTCTTCTGTTACGTCACTGTCATTTTACATTTTAATGGTTTTACAGCAGCCCCTTCGCATTTATGGCATAATAGCTTTTTGTGGCATATTAAAGCTAGATAACATTCTCAGTCAGTTAAATGTGATTGGTGGCAGCTGCACTGAACTATTTAATTGAGGACCTAGTGGCTATTGAATCATTGCCTGTCAGAATAGTCATCATAAGTTTTTGGTTTCTTAACATGCTGTGATATCACATTTGATACTGTAAACAAATTCGTTCGGTGTTATGTGTTGGTGGTTAGGGTTTTAAGCAGTTTAGGGCAGCTAGCATTGGCAATTCCCCATTAGGAATGCTCCAGAATTGATATAGTGTAAAATTCAAGTCAACAAGTAATTAGAAAGTAAGGATTATGTCAAGTACTCAAGTATTGTTAAATTCTTAATTATGCGATCGTATTCATGTGAAAATAAGATCTTCGCTTTATCTTTTATTTCCCGGCCAAGGAAAAATTTTGTATTTTGTAATGCACAATATACAATGTGGTAGAAATACTGCACAAGCTCAATCGAAATGTTTAATTATTGATGATGGATCTCTCTTACCTGGGTAAAGCATTGTTTGGTTGAGAAAAGAAAAATCATGGAAAATATGCTCCTGAAGCCTGAAATTTCATCAAACTCAGAACATGACAAGATACTTGCACAGGCAAATGAAGTAATTGTGCTGCAGGTGGATGTCCCTGTTCGAGTCATGTTACCTTTATGCAGTTGGGGGCTTTGGTGTTAAAAGAATACATTCTTTTGTGCATGTGGCATGGACCAAGTTTCTTTAGGTCGATTCATCAGCGTGCAATTTAGTGTTACTCATTGCTTTCTTAAATATGATATTGTTTTGTGACTGCAGGTCATTCAGAAGCTGTACTTTCAGTTGCTTTTAGTCCTGATGGTAGGCAGTTGGCAAGTGGTTCTGGAGATACTACTGTTCGTCTATGGGACCTTAATACCCAAACACCATTGTTTACATGTAAAGGTTTGAATTCTTCCTCTGTAATTAATTTTAGTGCATACAAAACAT
The DNA here is from genome assembly GCA_947857235.1 of Jatropha podagrica. Taxonomy (NCBI): domain Eukaryota; kingdom Viridiplantae; phylum Streptophyta; class Magnoliopsida; order Malpighiales; family Euphorbiaceae; genus Jatropha; species Jatropha podagrica. The sequence continues at coordinate 10,433 of CANUEP010186962.1, read as the reverse complement.
CTACTCAGACATAATTATAAAAACATCGACACACTTGGAAAGACATAGCTCAAGAAATGCATTTGAATATCATAGGTTCCTGAATTTCTTGAAACATTCAGCATCGAGAGTAAGTTCAACAATTGTTATCACTTGGATCTTAGATTATCATTTTTACAAATTAAGATGCTCTGCTAGTCGGAATGTTTTGGCTGAATGTGTTCTGATTGTTGGGTGCTGCATGTTTGGCAAAGGGGACTTACTTCATTACGTGTCTCTATGTGCTTATGGGTGTTTGCGCAGTGTTAGTAGATGTTTGACAGGCAGGATTAGCTTCTAAATTATGATGCCTGCTATTCTTTGTCTTTTATTAACTTTAGATAACTCTTGATTCAGGACACAAGAATTGGGTTCTTTCTATTGCTTGGTCACCAGACGGTAAGCATCTTGTCAGTGGCAGCAAGTCTGGAGAACTTCAATGTTGGGATCCTCAAACGGGAAATCCCCTTGGCAATTCACTTGTGGTAAGATCACTATATTTGAATGGATGTGCTGTTCAAAATAAAGAGTAGATGTTGATATTGGCAACTTTTCTTGTCTTAGGGTCACAAAAAATGGATTACTGGCATCTCTTGGGAACCAGTCCACTTGAGTGCACCATGCCGCCGGTTTGTTAGTGCCAGCAAAGATGGTGATGCACGCATTTGGGATGTTTCATTAAGGAAATGTGTTATTTGTCTTACTGGCCACACACTTGCAATAACATGTGTGAAATGGGGTGGAGATGGATTAATTTACACAGGGTGTGTTTTTCTTTTCCTTTTGTTCTCATTGTTAATGAAATATAGTTAAGATAATCACCATTCCTTCATAAGAGAATAGAAATTACAAATAACTTTTAGGCTAATCAATGTCGAAGAACTCGCAATGTTTCAAAGTTTGATTATTCTTCATTAGAGGATTTATTGTTTATGCTGTGAGGTTGTGATGTTCCATTTGTACATTCTTTGTCTTTAGCCATACTTATTTCTGCTTCTTAACTTTTGCAGCTCCCAAGATTGTACCATCAAAGTCTGGGAGACCACACAGGGGAAGTTAGTTCGTGAATTAAAGGTAATTTTAGATACCAATTGGTATCAGCCTTTCTCTTGTTTGCTTCACTGTTTGCTCGACTGTACAAAGCTGCTACTGCTACTGATTTTGTTTGATATGTTATTTGCATTTTGTCCATGCCTTTCATCAGAAAACCTTCAAAGTTTAGTTTTTTTCTTCCTGGTTCTTGTCTTCATTCTCTTGCACATTTTTTAATGTATATTGGATTCTTCCACATCTTCTCCATCCTCTATTTTCTACTTTGATTATAATGATGGCGCAGTGGTGCACATCTTCCTTTTTTTCAGCTGTGATATTTGTTTTCATTTCTTTTAAAAGAAACATGTTTTATATTTTCAGTTTTATTGACATTTTCCATTTTCTACTCCCTGAGTAGTTATGTTCTGTGTGTTGTATTTTATGATTTTTTATTGATTGTCGGATTGCTGATGCAATATAGCCTATTCCCTCTAGTTTTAGCTTTCTTTATGACCTCCTCCTTGTTTTATGGTTCTTGTTCTAGGGTCACGGGCATTGGGTTAATTCTCTTGCTTTGAGCACTGAATATGTTCTTCGTACTGGAGCTTTTGATCATACTGGCAAAACTTATTCTTCTCCTGAGGAAACGAAGAAGGTAACAATATATCATTTGCTTTATGTCGCGTTGCTAGCCTTCAGACCTGTTCTCTTCCAGTATTTTCTGATTGTTACCAACTGCATTCATCCTCTCTATGTTAGCTTGCTTTTGGGAAACACAAAATTGAATTTTATGCGATTTCAATCTTTCAATGAAAGTGTATTTGCTGAAGCTGAAGCAATAAATTATGAGTTAAAATACTTTATGTTTATCATTAGGATGGATTGTTTTATGGACTTTGTTGAATTACAGGTATCTGAATGAATGGGATGACAATCTGGAATAGCTTTCTTCTTATTCAATTTATGTGCTAACATTGGTATTTCCATGAAAAGGGGAACTCTTGTTGTTAATTCTCTTCTTCCCCTACTGTGATGAGAAGTCTTATTTAGGTTCCATCTGTAGCTAAGATGAATTGTGGAATTTTAGCATTTAAGAAGCCATTCATCATTTTGTGCTTCCTCAGACTAAACTATACTTCCCCTTTCCCTCTATATGCAATTAATTGTATTCCATTGTACAACTGTTTATAGGCTGCTCTGGAAAGGTACAACAAAATGAAAGGCAATGGCCCTGAGAGATTAGTTTCAGGTTCTGATGATTTTACCATGTTTCTATGGGAGCCTGCAGTTAGCAAACATCCCAAAACTCGCATGACAGGTCATCAACAGGTATGAAGCATGTGATTACTTTTCTATTTTGTTGTTGGTGGTGCATTGTTTGAAGTGCAATGTAAAGAAGCTAAAATTGTTGGCTGGTGGCTCATTTGATAACTTGTATCCTAGTCCTCTTCATGCATCAGTGTTTCTTATTGTTTATTCTTTTGTCTTTGACACTATCTATTAATATTTGACTGAGTTAAAAGCATTGAACTACTTTTTGGTTGCCAAAGCTAGTAAATCATGTCTACTTCTCACCTGATGGACAATGGATCGCTAGTGCATCATTTGATAGATCAGTCAAATTGTGGAATGGTGTTACTGGAAAATTTGTCTTTGCATTTCGAGGACATGTTGGGCCTGTTTATCAAATCAGGTTCGGATCATTATGATGGTTCTTGTTTCTCCATACTCCTACTTAGTGGTGTTAATCGTTCTGTTACTCATTGCCCCGCAGCTGGTCAGCTGATAGTAGGCTTCTTTTAAGTGGGAGCAAAGATTCCACGTTGAAGGTAATCTATACTAATTGTTAGTTCTTTCTTAAAGTGGAGCAAATTTGGTGATCGTGTTCTCATTTTTTTTTTTTGTATGAATTTATTGAACATAATAACAATCTTCACTAGGCTATCATGTCATACTTTTCAAACTATGCTTCCAATGCAAAAGTTTGTTTGTTTTCTAGGTTTGGGATATTCGGACACAGAAGTTGAAGCAAGACCTTCCAGGCCATGCTGATGAGGTAAAATTCCCGCCCTAGTCCAAGGTTCGATTCGATTTGCGTGCAATTGCAAGGTGATTATAAGTGATCTTCAAATTCTGAATTTTTTTCATTTTGGGTAGGTATACGCTGTTGACTGGAGTCCTGACGGGGAGAAGGTAGCTTCTGGTGGTAAAGACAGGGTATTGAAGCTATGGATGTGATAGGCCAAGTATTGACGGGTCAAGAATGCCTTCAGACAGTTGAAATGTCAAGTCTTGTAATTATTTGCAGTTTCCAATGGAATCTTTTTTATGATATCTTGACGGTATAAGTAATAGTCACAACAGCATATGGGAACCAAGAAACTGAAACTATAAGAATGATTCATAGATGAAACAAGCCTATTGTCTCATGAGCTCTGGTTTTCTGACCATAGCTTATGGTGTTCGAAAGCTGCAAGTTACAATATGGAGATAGTCTTTGGATGGAAGAAGATTAAACTGGCTAATGATTTCTTCTATGTTGCTGGATTGACAAAAAAAAATCTTCCTCCCTTTGTAATGTTACTATTATTTTCCAGAAAAGAGATCTGTCAGACGCAGATTGGTAGTGGTATGTTTCGGGATGTCCATTTGAGATTTACTTTTTTTTCCCTCTTAATCTTGAAAGTGAACATGTAACAAATTGCAAGTGAGACATGGAAGGCGTAGTTTATTTCAATCATTTGGAAGTCATATCTTTGTATTACGGCTGTGTTCCGCAGCAGTTAAAATTTTATAGTACTTAATAGGTTAATCTTTTCGATCTTTAGCTTTTTAGCATTTTATAGAAAAATACAATTAGACTATAGTCTAACTCACATCTTTAGGGATCATTATTAAAGCATGCACAATGCATGCAAACTTTAGTACTATATACAAGTATGTATCTGTCCACATATTTCAATCAAAAACCTTGGAAAACTAGCAATTTCTCGTTGCAAAAAAAGCTAAAACAATGAAGCTGAAAGGTTGATAAAATATTTCCCATCAGAAGTCAATCAAATTCTGAGGAAACCCTTCTCTTTCAAGCTTTCAATAGTGTCCTTCAGACTCACCTCCAAAGGAATGAAGTTAATACCCAAAGTTTTTGCTTTCTCCGAGGATATGCCATACTTCGTTAAGAAATTCAATCCAGCACCTCTCCTGCCATGAACACACATGGATTATTAATTGTCTGGCTCGACGAGAGTAATTAAGACAGATAAATAATTGCATTTAGTGATAAAGGGTTCATGCAAAGTTTAAACTGAACTTGTAGATCATCCATGTAACCTTGAGTGGTATTCGGTTAAGATGAACTTGCATTATATTTATAACACTGTAGAATTTGCTTTAGTTATATATCAAACTCATAAAATTGAATTATTGAGCATGAAATGAACATTTTTATTTATACCAAACATGAAATCAAAACACATTCCACAAGATTGCCAGGAATCCATTTATATAACATAAGCCTTAGAGAAGTCTCACAATTAGTCATTCACAAACACCCGCGATTAATAATTCAACAGCATAAGAAAAACAACTTACTTTTCTGGAAAGCGCAGTGTAGGATAATGTTGTTGCAGAATCTTCAGAACCTCAGAGAAATGAACCTCTCTTTCCATTAAAATATATCTTCCAGTAGCTGAAGAAATCTCTAAAGCTCTGATATGTGCATAAGCAACATCTCTTACATCAACAGATTTATAATATGCATCAGGATACTCTTCAGCTCCTGCGACAAATATCTTCAAATTATTCGTAATTAATTGAATTGAGGTTAAAACTCTCAAGCTATTTGTTAATTATGTGGTCATTTCATCGTGTAAAAATTCAGATTTTTTTCTTTTCAAAGTTGAGCAAACATTGAAGTTCTCGTAGAAGTCATAAAAGCATACCAATGAGGTTCAAAATTGTCTCCACAGATTGATTAAGACTTGGCTGTAAAAGAGGACCAAGGACAAACACTGGATGTATGGTAATCAAATCCATATTGTTCTCTTTTGCAAATTTCCAAGCAGCCTGCTCAGCTAAGGTTTTTCCTAGTTGATACCAAAGCTGGAAAAGAAAAGAAAAGTGAAATTATATAACTCGTAACAAAAAATAGTTAAGGTATTAAATTAAATTCAAGAATACTGTCAATGGAAACAGATAGAATGGTACATAAAATATCTCATATCATCCAATTATTAACTGAAAGAAACTTATATTATTATGATAAGCACACAACATTAGATAAGGGATATGTTTGTTCTATACATAAAATATAATCCAAGAGATGATTTTGTAGTTTAATTTAGAGTGGCCATATCTATCACAACCATCCAACTGGGATGGCTAAATTGATCTTTGTCATTGCAAAAAGCAAGTGTGCTGAAGAACATAACGTGAAGGTCAAATTGCCTTTGTATTGAATTGTTCAAGATAAAAATAAGCAGAACATAAAAATAAAAAACGGAACTATATATATATATAAAGAATTTCAGGTATAAGCACATTCTGAGCCTTTTAAGACATTGTCTGTACTATACTGAATTTTCTTTTTAAAAGGGGACAATATTGATCATATTGTCATGAAAGAGACAAACCTTCCGTTCCTCACAAACAGCTGGGTCTGAAAACCAAGTCTCATCAACTACCACATCGGGGGTGAGAGTTTTTCTACTATATGGAAGAGATGCAAATGAGGATGTTACAATCACTCTCTTGATACTAGGCACTTTTGCACAAGATCTAAGAACATTAAGTGTGCCCTTCACAGCAGGATCAACCAGTTCTATCTGATACATGGAAATAATATAATGTGAACATTTATGTGATATTAAACCTATCAACCAGTAGTAATGTCAACAGAAACAAATAAAGGCAACAATTAAAAATAAAAATAACAAATATGTTATAGGATACTAAAAGCAAAATCTGTGAGAAATTGATGTCAATTGAGAATAAAATGGTAAGCCATTGACCAATTGCAACATAAAAACGTTGATCAGTGTAAGGCAGTGAAAATTTCTTGGAGGTCGCACCTGTGGATCATTGATTGCAGAAGTTACAGGGGAAGCTGAGTGGAAAACACCTTCACACCCATCAACAGCTGCATCAAAAGACCCTTCTTCCAATAAATCAGCTTTGAACAAATGAAGTCTTTCCTTGGCTCCATCAAGTTCAAGTAAGTGTTGAGTTTTCTTGGCGTCAACTGTGATACATAATACAGTTTGATAAACAACTGAAATAAGAATTCACTGACAACACTAGACATTCTACTGAAAGCAGAAAATATATACACATACACATAATAACGTAGAGAAAAGAAAAGATTATACATCATCAAAATTTTACTCATTTGCTTGCATATAATCCATCTCCCTTTTTTTTTTGCTTGGTATTAATTTACCGTGTTTAATTATACAAAGATTCATGAAATTAAGTCACTTGGCTACCTAATCCAAGAGAGAGCTGATTGAGTTCATCCTTTGACAAGCAAATTGCAGCATATGAAATTATCAGTAACAAAAAATACCCACTTCAAGATTGCTACAGAATAAAGAAGCAACCCTTGAAAGGTTGCTACAAGTCATTAACAATAAAAGGTTAAAACCCAAAATAAAGTTAAAAATATATATATATAATTTGGAAGCATAAGCATAGAAACAGAAATAATTGCTGTACCAATCAAGCCTAGAATTCAAGGAGGAGGGACTTACTTGGGTCACGAACAGTGGCTTTGACAATGTAACCACTTTGAAGCAAGAATTTAACTACCCATGAAGCTATATAACCTGAACCACCTGTTACACACACTACCTTCCCTTCTCCACTCATTTCCGTATCTGGATAAATTAAAAGGTAGAAACTTTTCAATTAAAACTGGAAAAAAGGAGTGATTTTGCGAATTTGTTACAACGATATTAGCTTCAACCTTTCAGTATAACCCTTTTTCTTCTGATAAAACATAAAAAATGTGTCCTCTTCCAAATAAGGTTATCCAATCTTAGTCTCTTATCAGAGAATCCAAAAAGTACATAAACACAAACACCGTTTAGATTATTCTGTACACATACATTTACTTAACTTTTCAGCCTGTCGTCTGATTCCCACCTGATTTTCTCTTTTGCTAAGGAAATTAGTACAGCAAACAGTATTGATAGGGATGGCGAGAGTAGCCTGCATCGCCGATGGCTTTGAACTGGGTGGAGTCCTCCTCCAACGGGATGGGTTAAGCTTTTTTTATGAGGTTATAAGGTTTCAAACTGGCGCCTGGTTTGATGGGTTTGCTGCGAACATAGGAAAGGCGAGATATGGGTTTTATTCCGGGGATCGCCTCTTCCTTGGAAGTTGGAACAGAAACTGGAAGCAGCTCTCCGACAGATGGTTCACCGGTGCGTGAAAATTTTGACCGCGAATGTCAGTGCTGATTTGTTAATACAGGTCATTGAATCAACGAGATTGGCGCGTGCAAAGCTCAGCACGGTTAAAAATGCTTGGTAAGTTTAATGATCTTACATCTGGTAAAAGTACCAATTAAACGTGTTGTATTTTTGGATTTTTTTTTTTTTTTGCCAGCAGGTTTCTTTTGATTAGATTTGATCAATAGATTCGAATCGGACCAAATCAAATTTTATAATATTCGTATTCAATTATCATTAAAAATTAGTCTAATCGAATTTGAATTAAACTCAAATTAATATAAACATAAAAATTAATCGGGTCGGATTCGAATATTATTCAGATCAAATTCATATATATTCACAATTGCTCCATCTTTAAACAATTGGGTCGATTCAAATATCCAGATACAGAATAAAATGAGCATCTTTAACCTGTTTTTACTTTGAAAAAAAAATCTTAAAAAAAAAAACATACAAAACATGCATAAAAAAGAAAAAGAAATTAAAATACATAATACCTACTTTAAAATCAGCTAATATTAATTTTCTTAAATAGCTATTGCTATTTTTAAAATGTTTAAGAAAAAATTAAGAAAATAAAAATAAATTAGAAACAACACAGTAAACCATTGTAAAGAATTTATTCTTAAATAATATAATTATGAGGATTCACATAATTTTAATGAAAATACACTTTTTTTTTTATTTCATAAAAAACACAACCTTGAAGACTAGCAATGAAACTTAAATGTTGATACAATATTTGCCTCACTTCCCATCTGCAATTACGGTTTCATGCAGGCGAGTTGCAGCGTTCAATCCGAACTGAGGACGCGTTTTTAGAGTTAGCTCACTCTCGTGGAATTGCAACCCTTAGAAGCTAAAATCAAATTCTAAGGAAACCCTTCTCCTTCAAGCTTTCAATAGTGTCCTTTAGACTCACCTCCAAAGGAATGAAGTTAATACCCAAGGTTTTTGCTTTCTCCATAGATACACCATACTTTGTTAGATGAGCAAATCCAGGGACACTCCTGCCATGAACACACATGGGAACTTAATTTTCTGACTTAACAAGAGTAATTAAGCTAAAGAATTCGAAATTAGTAATTACAAGTTCATATGAATTTTAAAATGGAATTGTAGATCATCCATATAACCTTGACTGCTATTTGGTTTAAACGAACTTCAAAGAGCGATTTCGAGTTGTCGAAACAGCCTCTTATAGAAGAACAGGGTAAGGCTGCATATAATAGATCAAATCGATCCAACCCTTCCCCTGAACCTAAGCATAGTAGGACTTTTGTGCACAGGACTGCCCTTTTCTTATATATAAAACTATAAAATTCGGTTTAGCTATATTGAACACCTCATTCATGAGTATGAAATGAACATTTCTATTTATACCGAACATGAAAAAACAAAATTCAAAATTTTATTGAACAGAATTTAAAAAAACAACTTACTTTTCGGGAAGGCACAGTGCAGGGTAATGTTGTTGAACAATCTTCAGAACCTCAGAGAAATGAGATTCTCTTTCAAATAATATGTATCTTCCAGAAGCTGAAGAAATCTCTAAAGCTCTTATATGTGCGCAAGCAACATCTCTTACATCAACAGATTTATAATATCCATCAGGATACTCTTCAGCTCCTGCAACAAATACCTTCAAGCCATGTCATCATGCAAAAGTCCAGATTGTTTTCTTTTTAAAGTTGCGGAAACATCAAAATTCTTGAAATTTGTGTACTAGATAGGTGGAGAACCATGCCATTTATAAGATTTAGAATCATCTCCACAGATTGATTAAGACTTGGCTGTAAAAGAGGACCAAGGACAAATACTGGATGTATAGTAACCAAGTCCATATTGTTCTCTGCTGCAAATTTCCAAGCAGCCTGCTCGGCTAAGGTTTTTCCTAGTTGATACCAGAGCTGGAAAAATAAAAGAACAGTGAAAATGTATAACTCATAACGAAATATAGAAATTAAATTCAAGAACAATGATCATGAAAAACGGATAGAGCCAAGCATAAAACATCTCATACGACAAAGATAATGACAACAACTAAACTTTGGTCCCAAAAATTAGCATCAACGTCTCATATCATCAAATTATTAAGAAACTGAAAGAAATTTATATTATTATGATAAGCACATAACATTTAACATATGAAGCATTGTTAAATGCATAATGAGTGCCATCATATTAGCATCAAAGGGAGACACCTTCCGATCCTTGCAAACAACTGGGTCTGAAAACCAAGTCTCATCGACTATCACGTCGGGCGTGAGAGGTTTTCCACCATATGGAACAGATGCAAACGAGGATGTTACAATCACTCTCTTGATAGAAGGCACTTTTGCACAAGATCTAAGAACATTAAGTGTTCCCTTTACTGCAGGATCAACCAGTTCTGTCTGTACATAGAAATAGCAGTGTCAAATTTATGCGGCACTAAGCCTATCAAGCAGTAGTAATGTCAACAGAAACAAACAAAGCAATTATAAAAACAAAGCATTAAAGAATCCGGCTGCCAGGCAAGAGCCAGGCCCCATGAGTAGGAGGGCGCAGTGGTTGCTGCAAAACCCAGGGAGCAGTGTTAGGATCCTGCAATAAAATTACGAGAATAATTATGATGCCAAAAAACTAAAATAGGCACACAGAAAAATTTACGTGGTTCACCCTTACTTGTTTTAGGGCTACGTCCACAGGACAAACTCCGAATGTTTTTCTTCCACTATTAAAAAATAGTAGGTACACAAAGAGAATATTACAAAAATAGTGGCACTCAAGTGTTTCCCAAAAATACCATAAAAATTATAAATCTCACTATTTTTCTCTCTTTCCCAATTTTAGGACCCTCTTCCTAAAATATATTCTCTCCAACAGATTTTATTAATCTGTGAGCTCTCTCATCTTCTTCTTATTAAAACTGAAGCAAAACATTTCAAT
>CANUEP010186861.1:0-14368 GCA_947857235.1 Jatropha podagrica | reverse complement strand
AATTAAAATTGGAGTCACTTAGGGTTTTTCCTAGTTTACCCTTAAATAATTAAACAAGGTGGCGACTCACACATCACGTGCATTTCTATCCTTTTGTCATAGGCATTTCACGCCTATGTGTGTCGGGGTAGGGGTCCACAGGTGGGTGAACCATCATCAAAGAGAAAGGAGAAAGCTAAGGAATAGAGCTTTCTAAGCTTGTTTCCAAGGTTAGTGCACCTAATTTTTCTATTCCCTTTCAAATTTCAAAGTTTGGAATTTTTAGGTTTTTCAACGAATTTTGAGAATTTTGTGATTATGTTGGGGAAATTGTTATTTGATTGTTTTTATATGGTTTGGCATGATTTCCAAGCATGGTGGAATTCTTGAATGGTAAGAGAAACAACTCCTTCCCCTTCATCCATGGTTGGTCGAACCTCCTTAGGAGGAAGGGCCTTGAGTTTTGTTTCATGCTTTAGTTTTTTTTTCTTATGCTAATGTATTTTTGAATGGTTTTCTTGAAGTTGATGTGGTTAATTTAAAAAGAAAATATTTCCCCCTTCATTAGTAAGAGAGGCCAAAGCATAATGGGGGAAAGGGGCATAAGTTTTCCTCTAATTTTTATGCTTAATTTTACTTATAATTTGATGTTTGATAAGTATGTTTTTGAATAGTATTTAATACATTTGGTTTTAAGCTTATTTTGAATTTTTCATAACCTAAAGGATGATTTGAAAAGGTGAAGGAAGGGATTTATGGTCATTTGCTTATAAGTAATACTTTTAAGGTTTACTTAAGTAGTTTTGAATTGTATTTTAAGTATATATTTTGAAAAAGAAAAGCTTTGAATTTCATAAGTATTACTTTGGCATTTTAATGAAGTTGTAAGTTAAGCAAATTCTGTAATAATAACTATTAAATTGTAAAAGGTTTTGCTAAGAAATTATGTATAATGAATAAGATATTTTATGAAGAAATGGATTTGTTTTGGACTCAAGTATGCATGGTTGAAATATGGTAACATGAGGTTTATTCCGGTAAATGAGCATGCTCAACTTCAATGCCACTCTATTATATTATATGCTATGATCATATGCTAGGCTCTACATGTCTTCTAAATAAGCGGACGCACTTATTATTGGGTGGCGTTTTCACTGGCCAATTATTGGGTGACACTTTCACAGGCCAAATCTATATCTCTGAAATCGAATCTGATTATATTTCTCTCAGTGTATGATAAGCTCTCAATTAAGAATAAATTCTATTTTGTTATTAAGGAAAATGAAAATATTTGTATTTGTAGGGTTTTTCTTATATTTGACACTATGGTTTATATATGTTTCATGATGGTTTTACATTTGAGATGATTTCTATTACACTAACAATTCTATGAATTTATTTCTAAGAATGTTCTTATTTATGATTCTTGGAATATTTTAATTTGATTTATATACTTTCGGTATTTTTATATATGAATTTAGAATTTTAAATTATATTTTAAGTTTGTTACTTAGGCAACCTTTATTATTGTATTATTAAGTTATTTAGCAACACTGAGTGTTATACTCAACGCGTTGATTTTTATCACATGCAGGTTAAGAGGAGTGGTTGCTACACGAAGACCAGAGGCATAGCATTAGAAAGAAAACATTATTTTGGGTAGAACATGTAATATGATATATTTATGGCATGTATAAAATATTTTAAGAGGTTGGATATATTAAGTTTGTAAATTAATGAAATATGTGATTAATTAAGAAATGTTATTCTTATGAATTTAAGTGTGTGGTTATTAGTAATTATTTTATTGAATGGATGGCTATAGAAATATTTTAGGACCCAAGATTGTTGATGTGGAAATTAAAGAAAACTTTATTTTGGGTAGAACATGCAATAGGATATGTTTATAGCATGTATAAAAATATTTTAAGAGGTTGTATGTATTAAGTTTGTAAATTAATGAAGTATGTGATTAATTAAGAAATATTATTCTTACAAATTTAAGTGTGTGGTTATTAGTAATTATTTTATTAAATGGTTGGCTATAGAAATATTTTAGGACCTAAGATCGTTGATGTGGAAATTTTAGAAGTTTTGTGCAATTTATTTATTTATTTAGAGTATTGGAGTTTGGAGGATTAAATATTGAAAGTGTCTCTGTTTTCCTTTGTTTAGCAAGTTGATTTTTTTTTTAAATGGGTAGGACTCTGGTAGTTTTTCTATAGGAAATTTCTAAATCATTTTCTTACATTGTAAAAAATATAAATTACTTGCCTCCTTACAAAAAATTTATCATTTTATATATATATTTTAAGATCTTTTAGTAAGATAAGATGGTGCTCTAACACCGAATGTGGCACTCATCATTGGTTCCTCCGGGATTGGGCGATGGGTGTTACATTTAGTGATATCACAACCAAGGTTTAGGCGATTTTAGGATTATGACTAGGTGTGAGAATTTATTTATAAGTGATTTAAGTTAAATACATGTCATATAGTCTATTTGGGAATTTCTCTCTAATGCGAACTTGCTAGTCTTTGTAGGTTTTGAGTCATGTCTCAACATCCGTCTGATGAGGAGGTGGATAGTTATGCCCCTCCAAAGGGTCGTGTACCAACCGGTGATGCCGCTGGTGGTGTTTTGGGTTCTGATGCAGGGCACGCCTCTGCTGCAGGGCAGGCCGCTATGAGTCCTACGAGGCCTAATCAGGGTGACTTAGTTCAGTAGTTGGTTGCTACTTTAAGGCAGGTTATGGGAGTTATTCCCTAAGTTCTAGTCGCACTAGCCCCTGTTCCTATACGTCCCCCTATTAAGAGGTTGAGGAAGTATGGTGCTGTCAATTTTAAAGGTCAAAAGGATAATGTGCCTTCCGCAGCAGAGTTCTGGTTTCAAGCTATAGAGAGGATTTTGGACCAGATGTAGTGTACTCCCCAAGACAAACTTATTTGTGCTATTTCCTTACTAAAGGAAGAGGCTTATTTATAGTGGGAGTCAATAGCTAAGGCAGCTAGAGCTGAGGATCTGACATGGGATTTCTTCCTATCTGAGTTTCAGGAGAAATATATGGAGCTCTATACAGATTAGTGGATACTAGAGTTCCTCGAACCTAAGCAAGGCCGGATGACTGTTTCTGAGTATGAGTGGGAGTTTCTACTGCTGAGTAGGTATGCTTCTAGACTGATCACTTTTGAGTCAGATAGATGTAAACGATTCAGAAAAGGAATTGCTCGATGAGTACAAGATGCACTTAACATCCCAGCCTCACACCACACTAGCTTCATTCGTGAAGGCTGCTTCAAAGCTTGAGGTGATCCGGATAGAGAGACAAGCTAGAAGTCAGAGGACCCAGTAGCGCAGGCAATATAAGAGGTTTCAGAGTGCTACATCTGGACAGACTTCTAGGGTCCAATCTAGTAACAAGAGGTTTAGAGGTGCACCACAGATGGGATTCAGACCAGGTCAGAGATTTGGCTAGGGTACATATGCGAGATCAACTCCTCAAGCTACATCTATTACTAGTGGCAGAGGTGTCGCATGGTCAGATATTCCAGTTTGCACCCAGTGTGGCAAGAGACATTCTGGGTGTGCAGGAGTCACGAGCGCTTGTTTCATATGTGGATCCACTGAGCATATGATCAGGGACTGTAACAATCCATTTTATAAGTATCTTTTTTAGTGTCATTAATAGTGATTTATCGGTCTGTAAATAGTACCATTGGTCCAGGACATGGCATTATTTTGGTCTGAAAAAATTATTATGCATGTCTAATGTGTTATTTAATATTTTTGGGGCATGTTTGCATGATTTAGGTGTGTAGAAAATATTGTATGAATATTTTTGGTGAATTAAGGCATTTAATGAATATTATTTTCTAGTGTAGTATATTAAGGATTAATTGAGGAATTATTTTTGTGGAGTTAATTTAATTAATTGGTGGAGTTAAATAATATTTGGAAGAGAATTGTTTATGAATATTTAGAGCCATTGGATGAGATTACTTAGGACTTGATCATGGCCCTTCATTTGGCATAAACCTAAGAAGCCAAATTTCACTTTTCAACTTAAAAGGAACACTTTCTCTTTTTCTTCTCCACCTCTCCAATGCCAACTTCTCCCTCTTCTATCCTCCATTTTTGCTTATTTTCTCTACCTCTAAAATACCTCAAATTTCATGAATTAAACCATAGATTAGTAAATAGACCTTAAGAATTAAGTAGAAGAAGTAAGAATTGGTGATTAGAAGTGAAGGAATTCGGAGTTTCCACTTAAGCAAGTAAGTTGTGAATTTTAAATTTTGTGATTTTATAAGTAGAATTCAAGGTTTAAGCATGAAATTGATGCATTAAATCATGCTCCAACTATTTTTTGTGTTAATTCTTGAATTTAATGAGAATTTCTTCTACTTTGAAGAAGTTGGAGAACCCTCCTCCAAAGGGAAGGAGAAGGATCAAGAGTGAAGTATTCTAATCTTCTTAAAGCTTATTCTAAAGGTTACTCCATTAATAATTCATTTCTCTTTCCATTTCTTCAAGTTTTAAGTTTTAGGTTTTTGAATGATTTTTGTGAAGAATGTGAATTGTGTTGGGGAAAGAGAATTTGGATGCTTTATATTGATTTTTCTTTATTAATAAGCATGGAAGAATGCTAAAAAGGGAAGGAAAACATTTCCTTCCCCTTGAACCAAGAGAGGCCGAACCCTTCTTAGAGGAAGGGTTTTGATTTTTGTTCTTGCTTTTGATTGTCTTTGGTTGTAAATGAGTTTTGAAATGGATTTCCTTTAAATGAGTGTGGTTGTTTTTAAGAGAAACTATTTTCCCTTGAATTTGAAGTGGTGGTCGAACCTAAGTTAGGTGAAGGGCCTTTGTGTTTCTTCGATCTTTATGTTTGTTTTGAACTTAAATGAGTTTATTAATAAGTAATTTGATGATGGCTCAAGCCATTTCCTTGAGTTTTAATGTTTTAGCATTTTTCAAAGACTTAAAGAAGGTTTTGAAATTGTAAAAGGGATTTTGTGGTTAAATGCCTTAAAAAATGAATTTAATGGTTTTGAGAGGTTTTTGATGGAGGGAACCATTCCCCCTTTGTTTTCAATAAGAATGGCTTAACCTTCTTTAGTAGGTAAGGCTTGATTTTCACTCTTTTTAAAGCATTGATTTAAGTACTTTCTACCATAATATATACATATGTTTTGAGTATGTTCAATTAAATTTATTAAGTATGAGAAAAAGGAGAATCTGGTGGTTTTTGTAAGTTGTAAATTGAGAAATTTTGAAATGATGAGTTTTAAGTGATAAAGTGTTTTGATTAAGAATTGTGAATAAGTAACATGATTATTTATGAAAGAATGGTTTTGACTTTGGGCTCTACTATACATGATTGCAATATTGTAAAATGAGATTGATATCTATATGTGAGCATGCTCGAGTTACCAGCCCATTCTATTATGTTGAAGCTATGACCATATGCTAGGGTTATCAGCCCTTATGAATAGGCGAACGTGCTTATTATGTGATATGTGGTAGTGCTTGCACAGGCCACGGTTATGAGATATGTGGTGGCGGTTTCACAGGCCACAATTATGTGAATCTGGTTATATTTCTCTCTATATGTGTACAAGCCCTTAATTAAGAATGAAATTTTATTCTGCTATAAGAAAATGAAGATATATTTGTATTTATGAATTTCCTTAACTAAGAACGTAATTTTATTTCATTATAAAGAAATAGGAGATATACTTATGTTTATGACATTTTCGTTATTTTTATCAGATGATGTATTAATCTTTAAATGTGAATTTCTTTATGGTTTTCAAAATATTTTGATTTAATTAGCACGTTTTCAGTGTTTAATATATATTTTGAATTAAGTATTTTGAAACATATTTGAGATTTGTTACTTTGGCATTTCTTGTTATTTTAATTGGCAATTATTTAGCACCACTGAGTCTTCCACTCAGCGCGTTGATTTTTATCACACGCAAGTTGTGAATTGTGGGTGCTATAAGAAGACCGAAGAAGTACCATCAGAGTAGAAATATTAATTTCGGGTAGGACATGTATATTAATATGAATCATGGCATGTATAGATTTATTGTAAAAAGTTATTGAAGTTGTAAATATTGAAAATGTAATTAATGAGATTGATGGTTATATAAGTATTACTATTTGATTACATTTATGATGTATGAATGTTAGTGAATATTCTTTTGAATGAATGGTAAATTACCATGATAGGACTTATGTGAATGGATACATACATTTAGAAGTGCTGCGTGATTTTGAGTTGATTGTAGTTTTGGGGATTGTAGGAGAATTTATATTGGAAGTGTATATGTTTTCTTTGTGTGGCAAGTCAATTTTTAGGCGAAACTCTTGCAAATTTTTTGTAGGAATTTCCTTAAGTATTACTTTTAAATTTTAATTACTTTCCTCTTTACGAAAACCTAGATACTTTCAATATATGATCTAGAGTTATTAAGTAAGATAAGATGGTGCTCCGGCACCGAATATGGCATTCATCGTCTAGTCCTCTAGGATTCGACAATGGGTGTTGCAGGGACTGCCCGTTGCCAATGACTAGTTTGGCTCGCTAGGTTGGGAGGCCAGCTCCTTATGTTTAGAGAGGCAGAGGCAGAGCCCATGGTGATGCACATGGTACTGAGATTTAAAGGCCAATTTCTAAGACAGTGGATAGACAGGAGGTCAAAGCACCGGTGAGGGTCTATGCTATCAAGACTAGGGAGGAGCAGGATGCTTCGGACATCATTGCAAGTACTTTCTCCATCTTTGACACTTCTATACTTGCTTTGATTGATCCGGGCTCCATGCATTCATATATATGTATACATGTGGGTAGACTAGGTAGTATGCATGTTGACACACTAGAGCACAACATTGAGGTCACTAGTCCCTTAGGTTAGAGTGTTGTGGTTGACCGTGTGTTTAGAGATTACCCTTTAGTCATTCATGGGTATGTATTCCCAGGAAATTTAATAGAATTTCCTTTCCAAGAGTACGATGTGATATTGGGTATGGATTGTATATCCAGACGTGTGTTGATTGTAGATGTAAGAGGATCATACTTCAAACTTCATCTAGTGAGGAGATTGTAGTTGTGGGTGAGAGGTTAGATTACCTCTCAAACGTTATTTCTACTACTACTACTACTACTAGAAAGATGATTCAGCATGGATGTGAGGCCTTTCTAGCTTGTGTTCTTGAACCAGAGCAAAGATCTCCTAGGATGAAGGACATTCCTATAGTATGTGATTTTCTAGATGTGTTTTCCAAGGAGTTGTCAGGTTTACCTCCTAAGAGAGAGTTCGAGTTCAGTATTAAGGTTGTGTCGGGTACTGCACCGATATCTATAGCTCCCTGTCGGATGGCTCCTACAGAGTTGAGAGAGTTGAAGATTCGGATTCAGGAGTCGCTCGATAAGGGTTTTATTCAACCTAGTATATCCCCTTGGGGTGCTCCAGTATTGTTTGTGAAGAAAAAGGATGGCACTTTGAGATTATGCATCGACTACAGGCAGCTTAATAAGGTGACAGTGAAAAATCGTTATCCATTGCCTCGAATAGATAATTTATTTTATTAATTGAGAGGGGCCACAATGTTCTTGAAGATTACTTTAAGATCAGGGTATCATCAGTTGGGTGTTAGAGGCACAGATGTGCCTAAGACTGCTTTCAGGACTCAATATCGCCACTATGAGTTTTTGGTGAAGCCATTTGGGTTGACTAATGCTCAAGCAGTGTTTATAGATTTGATGAACCGGACTTCCATCCTTACTTGGATCAGTTTGTGGTGGTCTTCATTGATTACTTCTTGGTGTATTCTCCAACTAGAGAGGATCACGATCATCACCTATGGACAGTTCCATAGACTTTGAGAGACAGACAGTTGTATGCTAAGCTCAGTAAGTGCAAGTTTTGGTTAACTGAGATTGCTTTCTTAGGATGTTGTCTTTGTAGAGGGCATTAGAGTAGATCCGAGGAAGACTGAGGCAGTGCTTGATTGGAAGCCACCTAAGAATGTCATAGAGGTTCGCAGTTTCTTAGGTTTGGCTAGATATTATAAGATGTTTGTCAAGGCATTTTCTCTTATTGCAACCCTTTTAACTAGACTTCTTTGTAAGGATGTCCGATTTGAGTGGACTGCTAGATGCCAAAGTAGTTTTGAGAGGCTAAAGGTGGTGCTTACTGAGGCTCCAGCTTTGACATAACCAGCTTCAGGCAGACCACATGATGTTTACAGGGATGCTTCACATAATGGTTTGGGTTATGTACTTATGCAGGAGGGCAAGGTAGTTGCTTATGCTGCCAAATAGCTTAAGCCACATGAGAAGAACTACCCTACCCATGATTTGGAGTTAGCAACTATTGTCTTCGCTTTGAAGATTTGGAGGCATTACCTATATAGTGAGAGATGCCATTTGTATACGGATCATAAGAGCCTTAAGTATCTACTTACGCAGAGAGAGCTTAACTTGAGGCAGCATAGATGGTTAGAGCTACTTAAGAATTATGATTTCACCATAGATTATCATCCGGGTAAAGCTAATGTAGTTGCATATGCACTCAACAGGAAGTTGTTAGTTGCCCTTTGTGCTATGAATGTTCAGTTATCAGTGGCTAGAGATGGTGCCCTTGTAGTAGAGCTTATTATGAGACCTAACCTACTTCAGTAGATTAGAGATGCACAGCAGGGTGATGAGACCATTGCCTTATGGAAAGGCCTAGTCAGAGAGGATAAGAAGAGAGGGTTTGAGATTAGGGATGACTACTTATACTTTGGGGATCAAATTTGTGTCTCTAAGATATCAGATTTGAGGAGTATCTTAGAGGAGGCTCATAGTAGTCCATATTCTATGCATCCAGGCAGTAATAAGATGTATCAAGATCTGAGGGTACAGTAGTGGTGGCCAGCTATGAAGAGGGACATCATAGATTTTGTATCGAGATACTTAACCTGTCAACAGGTTAAGGTAAAGCATCAAGTCCCATCGGGTTTGCTAGACCCTATCCCTATTCCAGAGTAGAAATGGGATAGGATTAACATGGACTTTTTTGTTGGTCTACCTACTAGACCTCGGAAGAAAGATGCCATTTAGGTCATAGTCGACAGATTGACTAAATTAGCACATTTTCTTCCTATTAGGACCGACTACACTATGGAGCAATACGTAGAGTTCTACATTGATGTGGTTACGAGACTTCATGGAGTTCCCTCTTCTATTATTTTTTATAGAGATTGAGGTTTACTTTGAGATTCTAGAAGAAAACTACATGAGGCTCTGGATACTAGATTGCACTTTAGTATAGCCTTCCATCCGCGAACACATGGTCAGTTAGAGCGGGTGATTCAGATTCTTGAGGACATGTTGAGGGATTGAGTGATAGAGTTGAGGGCAGTTGGGAGAAGTATATTCAACTTGTTGAGTTTGCCTACAATAATAGTTATCAGTCGAGTATACATATGGCTCCATTCGAGGGTTTGTATGGTAGGAGGTGTAGGACACCTCTATGTTGGATAGAGCTCAGTGAGGGTAAGATAGTGGGTCCCGATTTGATCCAAGATATAGAGGATAAGGTTAGAGTCATTTGGGAAAGGTTGAAAGCGGCTTCAAATCGTCAGAAGTCTTATGCTGATCTTAAGAGGAAGGACATCGAGTATTCAGTGGGTGACAGAGTATTCTTGAAAGTTTCTCCATAGAAGAAAGTTTTGAGATTTTGTAAAAAGGTTAAGCTTAGTCTTAGGTTTATAGGTCCATACGAGATCTTAGAGCATGTGGGTCCATTAGCCTATAGACTAGCTTTACCACCAGAACTAGATTAGATACATAATGTCTTTCATGTATCCAAGCTACAGAGATACAGATCAGACCCTTCACATGTTATTTCAGCCGAGTCTATCATCATCGAACTGGATCTGACATATGAGGAAGAACCCATAAGAATACTTGCTAGAGAGGTTAAAGAATTAAGGAAAAAAAGAATACCTCTAGTAAAGATCCTATGGAGGAACCACAGAATTGAGGAGGCTACCTAGTAAAGAGAAGATTACATGCGACAGCAACACCCTCAGCTATTTATACCAGGTGAAATTCAATGACAAATTTCTTTTAAAGGGGGAGAACTGTAACAGTCTATTTTTCAATGTCGATAATAGTGATTTATCAATTTTTGAATAGTACCATCGGTCCGAGACTTAGTATTTTTTCGATCAGGAAAAATTACTATGCATATCTATTATTTTATTTAATATTTTTGGAGCATGTGTGCATGATTTAGGTGGGTAGAAAATATCTCATGAATGTTTTTGGAGAATTTAAGTATTTAATGAATAGTGTTTCCTAGTATAGTATACTAAGGAAAAATTAAGGAATTATTTTTATGGAGTTAATTTAATAAATTGGTGGAGTTAAATAATAATTGGAGGAGAATTATTTAGTGAATATTTAGAACCCTTGGATGAGAATACTAGAGACTTAATCCTAGCCATCCATTTGACATAAAATTAGGTAGCCAAGTTTGACTTTGCGACTTAAAGTCAACTACCATTATTTTAATTTTCGTTTTCTCTTCTTCTTCTCCACCTTGTGCGCCAACTTCACCTCTCCTTCCTCCATTTTTCTTTCAACTCCCAACTCGTAAAAACTACACCAAACCACTTAATTAAACCTTAAATTAGTAATTAAACCTCAAGACCTAAGTTAAAGGAGTGGAAATTGGAGACTAGAACTAAGGCTTTCGGAGAACTCTTCCTAAGGCAAGTAAGTTGTAAGTTTTAGATTTTTGAATAATTTCATGGTTTGTGATACTAGAATACATTAGATTATGCATTAAATCATGCTCCTTATTTTTCTTTGCCATTGTTCATGATTTTGATGCTGATTTTTGCTACTTTGAAGAGATGGGTGAACCATCCTCAAAGGGAAAGGAGAAAGCTAAGGAATAGAGCTTTCTAAGCTTGTTTCCAAGGTTAGTGCACCTAATTTTTCTATTCCCTTTCAAATTTCAAAGTTTGGAATTTTTAGCTTTTTAAATGAATTTTAAAAATTTTATGATTATGTTGAGAAAAATAATTTTTAGCTTTTTCTATTCCCTATTTTTTAGCTTGTTATTTGATTTTTTTTTATGGTTTACATGATTTCCAAGCATGATGGAATGCTTGAATGGGAAGAGAAACATCTCCTTCCCCTTCATCCATGGTTGGCCGAACCTCCTTAGGAGGAAGGGCCTTGAGTTTTGTCTCATGCTTTGTTTTCTTTTGATATTAATGTGTTTTTGAATGGTTTTCTTTAAGTTGATATGGTTAATTTGAAAAGAAAATCTTTCCCCCTTCATTAGTAAGAGAGGCCAAAGCATAATGGGGGAAAGAGGCATGAGTTTTCCTTAGATTTTTATGCTTAATTTTATTTATAATTTGATATTTGACAAGTATATTTTTTAATAGTATTTAATACATTTTGTTTTAAGTTTATTCTGAATTTTTCACAACTTAAAGTATGCTTTGAAAAAATGAAGGAAGGGATTTAAGGTCATTTGATTATAAGTAATACTTTTATGGTTTACTTAAGTAGTTTTGAATTGTATTTTAGGTATATATTTTGAAAAAGAAAATCTTTGAATTTCATAAGTATGACTTTGGCATTTTAATGAAGTTGTAAGTTAAGCAAATTTTGTAATAATAACTATTAAATTGTAAAAGGTTTTGCTAAGAAATTATGTATAAGGAATAAGATATTTTATGAAGAAATGGATTTGTTTTGGACTCAAGTATGCATGGTTGAAATATGGTAAGATGAGGTTTATTCCGGTAAATGAGCATGCTCAACTTCAATGTCACTCTATTATATTATATGCTATGATCATATGCTAGGCTCTGGATGTCTTCTAAATAAGCGGACGCACTTATTATTGGGTGGCGTTTTCACAGGCCAATTATTGGGTGGCACTTTCACAAGCCAAATCTATATCTCTGAAATCGAATCTGATTATATTTCTCTCAATGTATCTATAAGCCCTCAATTAAGAATAAATTCTATTTTGTTATTAAGGAAAATGAAAATATTTGTATTTATAGGATTTTTCTTATATTTGACACTATGGTTTATATATGTTTCATGATGGTTTTACATTTGAGATGATTTCTATTACACTAACAATTCTATGAATTTATTTCTAAAAATGTTCTTATTTATGATTCTTGGAATATTTTAATTTGATTTATATACTTTCGGTATTTTTATATATGAATTTAGAATTTTAAATTATATTTTAAGTTTGTTATTTAGGCAACCTTTATTATTGTATTATTAAGTTATTTAGCAACACTAAGTGTTATACTCAACGCGTTGATTTTTATCACGCGCAGGTTAAGAGGAGTGGTTGCTACACGAAGACCAGAGGCATAGCATTAGAAAGAAAACTTTATTTTGGGTAGAACATGTAATATGATATATTTATGGCATGTATAAAATATTTTAAGAGGTTGTATATATTAAGTTTGTAAATTAATGAAATATGTGATTAATTAAGAAATATTATTCTTACGAATTTAAGTGTCTGATTATTAGTAATTATTTTATTGAATGGATGGCTATATAATATTTTAGGAACTAAGATTGTTGATGTGCAAATTTTAGAAGTGTTGTGTAATTTATTTATTTGTTTAGAGTATTGGAGTTCGAAAGATTAAATATTGAAAGTGTCTCTATTTTCCTTTGTATGGCAAGTTGATTTTTTTTTTAAAATGGGGAGGACTCTTACAGTTTTTATGTAGGAAATTCATAAATCATTTTATTATGTTGTAAAAAAAAAATATTACTTGCCTCTTTACAAAAACTTAGTCGTTTCATATATATATTTTAAGATCATTTAGTAAGATAAGACAGTGCTCCGGCACCAAATGTGGCGCTCGTCGTTGGGTCCTCTGGGATTTTGCGACGAGTGGTACAATTATTTGATAACATTATTCTTGTTAGATAAAAGATAAGATCATAGACCTTCTTAGCTATACCTAGAAGTGGTATTTTATCTCAAAACAAAGAAAAAGTTATAAAGCTTTAGTTATATGTTTATGTTGCAAGTGCGGTTACTTAGAATAAGTATTTATAAAATTGTAATTTAATTGAAGTATCGATTTTTAATAGCTAGTTTAGAATTTCAATAAATGTTTGATGGTACTGTTTATAGCTTAAGTAAAGAATGATTAATAATATTCTTGGAACAAGTTGAAGGTATTAATAATATGGTTAATTGGTGATATTACCATTAAAGGAGGATGGATATTTGATTTGATTAATTGCCTGATGGATAGGCTGTGTGTGTTGTTTGAAAAAGATTTAATGTTATGGTGACTTCAAACAGGTTAGATAATCTGATTTCTAGGGGAGATGTTGCTGGATTTTCGACAAGGTAGTTGGATGAATAATATTGAATAAGAGACTTAGACGCAAAGAAAATATAAATTAGAGGAACAATAAAAAGAAAAAATATTGAAAGAACTTAGGCTACCACATATAACATATATATATATATATATATATATATATATATATAACTCACTCATCCACTAAAGCTCTCTTAGAACATTCTGAAGACCTAAATAAAAACTTAAACTCAGACAGTAAAACACCACCAAGAGACCTTAAAAAATGGATTGAAGAACTTAGTCAGTCCCTAGAAGTGCTAAAAGCATTACAAGGTATAGCATCTTCTTCTACAGAAGATACATGTATGGAATCTAAACCTAAAGCGATCGTATAGTTCATGGTACGACTAGTCTGTCTCAAACGGTAGATAGTAAAGACATATCAAATCCGTTTATGGCTGTGGGTTTGCCAAAAATCCAGCAATATTCCCATGGTATTTACAAATGGTTTGTTAAAAATATTTATGATTTCGAGATTGAAGTAGAGGAAGGGTATAATAATATTAACCCTTGGCAAATAATAAAAAACTATTATCCTGAGAATTAGTATTTTATTCCGATAAACCCTTTAAAACCTCAGGATTATTATTATGATATTTTAATGGATACAGGGTCTGTAAAAATAAAGCATACGCGGGATACTAAAAATAAAAATGTAATTTCTTATTCGTCTATCCAGATTAAAAAGGTTATTCACCCAAAAGATTGGCCAGCATCATCTTTATATGCCCTAGTAAAATTCAAACTTTTGAATAAATTTACTCCTGTGTATAATTACTATGATTATAAAGAGGCATGGGAAAAGGTTTTTTGCATCCAAAACCCAACTACCACACACTCTTGGATAATATATTTTGATCAGCATATTAGGACAGATTTAAAAATTCCCAACTGGTTTAAAAAATGGTGGCAATCCAGAGGAATCTCAGAAGAAATTATTCCTCATGAGAT
>CANUEP010186836.1:0-12053 GCA_947857235.1 Jatropha podagrica | reverse complement strand
CAAGTTAACATTAGAGTAATAATAATTAACGTAAGCTGGATCAGACCTTATCTCCTCCTCGCTCAAGAACCCACCTTTGCTGTTCTTTTTTATACCAGCTAACCCAGTAGCATCAAACAAACCTCCAATCGAGTTTAAAGATCCTTCTACAGTGGGTGGGGCAGACCCACTTCGATAAATATTGAGTTCCTTCTCTCTGTCACTCGCTGCCTCTTGCTGTAGCCTTTGCTCTCTAATCAGTTTGCCCAAATCCTCGTTTTTAAGCATTGATCGCATTGATATATCAGGCAAAATCTGGGAATAAGTGTCTGTGATCATTAGATGTAATTGTAAAGATTGAAACTTGGAGCTAAATTTAAGCTAACAATGGCTAAAATTGAGCTGGGTTTGTGTTTTAGGTTCACAAAAGTTGTTATTGTTGATCAAAACGAAGAACACATCAAACTCAAAAATCTTAAGAAGCCAAAAAAAAGTCGTCGATTTAAGTTAGGGGGGTCTAATATCGTGCTAAAAGAGTGTAAGTTTGGTAATAAATACAGAGATTAGATTGACAGAGAAGAGTATTACAGATGATCAATGATAGGAGCAGCCATGTTTTTAGAGAGCGAAACAGAGACAGACACAGGGAAGGGAGAGACTGAAGTGAGGAAAGAGATGAGTGATAAGCACGAGCGATGGGCAGATCTGAACCGTTGGATTTATGAAGTTACGGCAGGGATCGATTCCATAAGGATTTGTTCTTACAACAGGGTCTTTAGGGTTTTATTTCCTGTGATTTAATGCCAAATTGATGGCATAAATTTTTCTTTTTTTCTTTTTTTTTTTTTAACTATAAAACCTTTTTTTTTCTCTTTTTTCGCTAAAAGGTTTGGCAAGATTACAGATATGTTTTAAGTTTATTTAGATGGATGATAATAATAATAATCCATTAATGATATAGTAGTTTAATATAATAACTAATGTTAGGACCTATGGAATGGGCAGAATATAATTAAAAAATAAAATCATTTAAAAGATAATAAAATTATATAATAAAATGATCACGAAATGTATTATAAATTACCATTTAAGTATCCGATTAGAAATTAGGTATTTTAATCCGTTTCAAAAATTCACCTTCAATAATTAAATATGTCTCGAATCTGATTATAATTAACTTTTTAAATATCTGAATCCGTTAATTTTCGTTTATATTAAAAATATATTTTTATTTTTAAAAATAAAAAATAAGTAAAAATTAGAAAAGTATTATTTTAATTAATAACAGTTTAAATACCTGAACCATTTATATTAAAAATATATTTTTTTATTTTTTTAAATAATAAATAAATAAAAATTAGAAAAATATTATTTTGATTTAATTAAAAAAATATAATATACATGTTAAATATAATTATAGCTTTAATTATAATTGAAATGGTATATATATATATAGTTTTCTTTAGAAAAATAATTATTTTAAATATTTTTTGAATATTAATTAAATAGATAATAGGTAGAGATTTTTCGAGTCCTTGACCCGAACCCAATATGGATGGTAAAAATCCTATCCCAACTCGTCTCAAACTCTTTAACAATTTTATATACTTACACTTAGTTGTCATAAAGGTACATTTTTTTGCTTTTATATTAATAATCTTATAATGTTTTTTAGATAATTAAAATTGTATTTATACTATTATAGAATGACAAATAGACTTTTTATTGCCAAGCAGGTGGTGGTCTGGTTGACCTTATCAGTTATGTGAGGAGTGAAATATTTTATATTCAAGTCTTTTCAATCAAGGGTGTTTTCATCAATTTAGTGAATCAATAAGAGGACTACCTCTATTGTGTTGGCTGTAATGTTATTTCAGCCCATAAAAACCTCAAATAAACTTTAAAAATAGACTTTTTGTTGTTTATGACAATATATATATATATATATATATATATATATATGATTAATTATATGGCACAAAATTAACTTCACAAATATAACTTGTTCTATTTTACAAAAATTATATAGTAAATATATTATAATTATATAGACTCTTTTTAGAGTCCGTTTGTAACAAATGAATTTCATAAAATTTTGTGAAATTCATTTAGAAATTCAAAAATTTTGTTTTTGGAACAAAAAAAAATGTGAATTTAAATTATATGAATTAAATTTCATATAATTGGGTTAATTTAATTCAAATTCTATTAAAATTATTAAAATTTGTAAATGAGTTCCACATATTAACCCACTAATATTTATATTAATTAAACTGTCCTCTGACCTCAAATATTATTGACTATACTACCCTTATTTATTTTTTCTAGTATTTTTATTTAAAGAGTATAAAGTTACTATTGTAAATTATATGATTATATATTGAATCCAAATAAGGTTTTAATTTTGAATATATTTTAATCTATTAATAAAAATAAAATTTAAAAATTTACAAGGACTTAAAATTTGAAATTTTAAAATTTAATAATTAATTATGATGGAATATAAGTGATTTATTTATATTAGTATTTTTTTAAATTATTATGTCAATATTATTTTAGAAAATAAAAATAAATAAATTTTTATTTAAGAATTGTTTCAAATATAATTTTATAGAATTCAATTAAATTTTTTATTTTAAATTATAGTATAATAAATATGACAAATTCATTTACAAATGAATTACAGTTAGAATTCATTTATAATGAATTTTATCTACAAATGAACTTTATAATTATAATGCATTTATAATGAATTGTTTTATACGGTAAGAATATAATTTGTAAATAAGATTAATGTTTGTCAAAGTAATACTATTAAAATAACAATAACTTTTTTGAGAATGTTAAAATGTGAATGATGAAATTCATAAGAGTCGACCGTATAAATAAAAATTTTGGATGAATGGGTATTTAAATTTAACGACTAATGCCACTTCTTAGATGCAAAAAAAATTAATATCATAAGGTTTTAGTTTTATTTTTATTTTTTTATAATTCATACTTTAAAATAACTATCAAAATAGTCAATTTTATTATCTATATTTTTGAGAAATATTGTTGTTTTTATTAATTTATATTTTATAATGTCTTTTTGTATTTTTAAAATCGTGTCATTTTAGAATTTAAGGCATGAGATATTTTTTTTTTAATATTGGGCAGAGTCTTCAAATCTAAATCTATTACTAAATCGTTTATGCATTTACAATTAAATTATATATATCTCAATGCGCGACAGAGAGATTGTAATTAATATTGGATATTCAAGGGATTGCGGTAGGTTGACAGTTGGTTGTTGTTGTTATGAACAAGCCCTTAATTTTGGATTTATCAATATAATTAAAATAATATTATTATTCAGTTTAATAATAATTTTACTTAATATGATTTACTTTTAAAAATTAAAAATTATGACTGATAAAATAAAAATATCGTAGAGATATTTTAAATAATAAGATTAATTAATATTTAGGATATATATATCATTATGCACTAAAAAAAACTGTGATGTTTCCTCTTTAGCATATTGGTTAGGCTGATTCGTTTTGTTTATTGTTTACATGAGGATGGAGCCTAAACAAAAATACGTAGATGCGTATATACGCAGTAGAGACAATCAAGTTTGTTTTGAGCCACGTCACCCTCTAAGAAACTGCAAAAGTCAAACACAAACGTTCCTGATTTGCGCGTGAGCAACGATAAGCTACACCTGGCGTTCGCGTATTAACGGTGCTGGGTGATTGGGTCCCATAATTTCGCTCTTTTTTTTTTTTTTTTTTTCACCACGCGCAGTGCTAGGAACCTTTTGCTTTTAGGAACTGAAAATGACATCGAAATACCCAATAAATAATATACTAATGGACAATTGGATATGCCCAGAAAATACTTACAAATCAGATAGATATTTTCTTTTTTTTTTTTGGTTTTAGTGCTACGAGATCGAAGAATCTTTATCCCAAGAAATAATTTTTTAAACAAGATTTTTATCTAAAAATCACCGCTCTAATAAAAGAAATACACTCCTCCGCTTTTTTTTTTTATTTTTTAAACAAGATTTGTTTTTTCATAGAGTTGTTGATTTTATTATTTGGTATTGATTTTTACATTTTTGTTTTTCACCCTAAATGAAACTTTTATGCTAATTTATTAAAACTAAGAAAGAAACACTGTCGTAAAAGGAGAATTACACATAAGATAACTTTAACAACAGCTTTTTAAAAGAAGCATATGCATAATTAAACTATAATATCTTGGTTGTGGTTATTTTAATTTTAATTAACATGCATGCATGCAATGGATAAACTTAAGATGATTTTGCAGACATGTGAGGGTGTTCAGTGAAGTATATTATACTTAGTTATGAGTGTCACGTGACTTGTCAGTGCTCACTTAACCCACTTCTCAGAATTTCCTATTACCCCTGTTGTCGAGATACATCCTCATCTCATCTCTAACAGCCATTTACCCAACAACCCTAGCCATGCCCATTCATGTATCCTTGCTTAGCAATTAACCTTATTTTCTTGATTTATGTCGCCATAACCATTTTCATGAAGTATTGCTTGGGTTAGTAATTAGTTTCTGAGAATCTCATCTTTCTGCCAACAAATAGTTACAGACAGACACCGTGTGGGCGGGCAGTTAGTTAAAAAATTGACTGAAATTTAATTGATTGTCAGTCTGCAACTTTACAAACTTATACATCATCCATTTTTGCTTACCTCTACGACAAGGGAAATGGTTTTGCCCAATCCGTATTGTCCTTTGTTAGATATTTATTCAAACAACGAATATACATATCATATGCATTTAGTGCACCGTTTCTTTTTTTTTTAAATTTCATTTTCACAAATAGTTCAACTTATAAGCATATGATCATCAAAAGAAAATGTATTGTTTATAGTATGTTTCTGTTGCTACTTTTATGGGAGACCATGTGGCCTTGGAATAGTGAAAATATAAGATAAAGATTGATAAAAAGGAAAAAAAGAAAAAAAAACATATGTCCCAAGTGGACAAGTTTCCACCTTTGTGGCTTCATTTGTAACATTGGAAACAGCATTATCGTATTCAATCATATCATCTTAGATTTTGTGTTCTTGATTTCATTGCAAAAAAATACTCCCTGCCTAATGATGGATCGATATAAGAAAATTATAGAAAACCCATTTTTAGCATTAATTAATATTTACACCATTTTTTAAAGAAAAAAAATTGCATTTGTTTAGATTATCATTGTACATATTTATAATTATTGACTAAATCTACAATATGTGTATAATTTTATACAGTCAAGATAATATTTTATTATATAATCACTATGCCAAATAATAAAATTTAATTCTCTTTTATTACATCAGAAATTTGTGAAAGGAATGGTGTCAAAACCAAAAAGAAGAAAAACATACAATAAAGTTAATATAACATGATTTTTTTTTTAAAAAAAAAAATGGCTTGCAGAATGACAACCTTTGAGTGGAAAACCTAGAATGGGTTTGGTTGGGCTTGACAGTTCTTAGTAAAGGCCTAATCTTAAGTGGGTCCAGAAAGAACTTGTTCAACCAAAATGGGCCCAAGAAGTTATCATTGAAATAGTGTTGTGTTTCTTTCACTTTCTGTTATGTCTGTACACGGGGGGATCATTGACATTGAGTAGTCCACTCATGATGACGTGGATTCCACCACCTACAATAGAAGAGCCTGTTCATTTTTCAATTGTCGTTTATTTGTGTGTATATGCATTTAATTTATATTTTTCAATACTTAAAAAAAAAAAAAATCCAAATCATGATAGAAAATAAATTAAACACAATTTACATGGCATAAGATATTAAAATTACAATTTACAACTTAATTATAAATTAATTAATTCTCTGACCACCTTTTGAGAGTAGAAAAGAATGCAAAATTAACTCTTTTTTTTTTTTTTTTTCAATTTTAGCCAATTGGTTGGATAAGCTCAATATGTAATTTTATGAATATATGGACAATTATTCCCAACAAATATCCCTATTTCAAACCAACCTTAACTAACTTATAGAAGAAAACTGATGGTGTAAAAATTGTATCAAAGAGAGTCTTAACCTAAGAAGTTGAGCAACCTTCCTTCTTAATAATAAAAACCCCAGAAATGCAAAATTAAGAGAAATTTTTTCCAACCTACTTTAATTTCTGCTTGCAAGCATACCCATGACAGCCAAATTGCAATTAGAAACACGACTTTATATAGTGTTACATTGGAACAAAATGGTATGGATTATTATTACATTTTAAAAGAGAAAATTGAATTAGGTGCTTGCAAGTTGTTATTTATTATTAAAATAAATATTTAATCTATGTTCAGATTAGAATTTTCACTGATGATCTAGCCATTTGCATGGAAAATTTCATCTAATAGTGTTGATGTCATTAGAACCTAAACAAACAGATATCATTTGCACAATTGGATTAGTATTTTATGTATCAAAACTTGAATAAAATCCGGGTTTTGTGTATTGACGATAGTCACGATTTCAATTTCACAGCGACAAAGTGAAACATGTAAACCAGCAAATAAAGAAGGTAAAAGAGAGACTATGATTATTAAATCTGTTCCAACCTGGTGGGTCAATCTTAAAAGTAGTGAACCGTCTTTTAAATTGAGCTGATTTTGTTTTTGAATCATTTAAGGAAGAGAATCGGTTGATCTATGATTGAATCGATTGATTCACTTATTATTAAAGTAATTGTCATACATTTGATTATTTAATTGGATGAATGACCATTCCGAGTTTAATAATATTGAAAGAGACATTTACGAAAAATTTGTGGCAAAGAAGTCGGCTGCTATATTGATGAACCGGGAAGGAGAATTTGATCGCATTTTTTGTAAAAACAGTTGAATTAATTATAATTATAAAAACACATGCGGCTAGCAGAGTTTTAGGTTAGTAACCTAATTAGTGCTGTCCATTTTGATTGTAGATGTACGCATAGTTAGACATAAAAACAAATGTGATCATATGTTTGTATATATTACAAAATAAAAAAGAAAATGCAAAGTTTGTTGGGGTTAAGTTATCAATCTTTGTATGGTAACGTGGCGTACAATCCTGTTATTTTCTTTGTAGATCTATCCACCTAAAAGCCTAAATTTAACAAATCGAATAAGTATATAAAGAGGTAGTTGTAAACTGATAAACTGCCTAAATCTTGTATTAGAGACTAGTCAATCCAAACTCTAATTCTGTAACCTTTTAACCCATAAAACCACCATTCTTTTCAACTTCAATTATCAAGAACAGAAACCAAGATTTTTTTAAACATCCACAAAAACAAAATAAAGAAATACTAATGGAGCATTCTATTGTTTCGGAACTTGAAGGAACTCTTCTAAAAGATCCTGACCCCTTTTCTTACTTTATGTTAGTTGCATTTGAGGCTTCGGGTTTGATTCGTTTTGCCTTGTTGTTGTTTCTATGGCCGGTTATTTGGTTTCTTGATTTGTTAGGGTTTGCAGATCCTGCACTAAAGTTAATGGTCTTTGTTGCTACTGCCGGAATTCGCAAATCGGAGATTGATGCGGTGGCTAGAGCGGTTTTGCCAAAGTTTTTTATGGATGATATTGATATGGATGCATGGGAAGTGTTTAGCCTATATGATAAAAGAGTTGTGGTTACTAAAATGCCAAGAATAATAGCTGCGAGATTTGCTAAGGAGCATTTAAGAGCTGATGAGGTTATTGGAACTGAACTTATAGTAAACCGGTTTGGATTTGCTACCGGTTTTATTAATTGTGGCAATATTGATTCTTTTATCTCCGGTCGAGTTGCTAAACAGTTTATGGACGAAAAACCTGCTTTAGGATTAGGAAGGTGTCCTGCTAATTCAAGTTCTTCATTTTTGTCTCTGTGCAAGGTGAGTGATACATATTTTCTTGGAGAAAGTAAAAATGATATTAATATAACGATCTGATTAGTTAAACTTAATTCGGCGTTCTTGGAAGATAATTTATTTAGTGTATTACATGTTAATTAACATAATTATACTGTATTAACAGGAACGAATGCACCCACCATTTATCACCAACCAAAAGCAACATGACCACCAGCTCATCCGCCCTCTACCGGTGATTTTCCACGATGGCCGCCTTGTCAAACGTCCAACCCCATCCACAAGCCTACTAATCATCCTATGGATTCCACTAGGCATTCTACTTGCATTACTTAGAATGGTGGTGGGATTAATGCTACCGATGTGGGCTAAACCCTACTTAGCCCCATTATTTGGCGGAAAAGTGATCGTGAAAGGCAAACCACCACCGCCTGCTTCTGAAGGTAGTAATGGTTTTCTATTCGTGTGTACTCATCGAACCCTAATGGACCCTGTTGTATTATCCACAGTACTTAGACGTAAAATTCCTGCAGTCACGTACTCTATTTCCCGATTTTCTGAAATCTTATCACCAATTCCGACCGTCCGATTAACCAGAATTCGAGAAGTAGATGCAGAGAAAATCAAACGCGAGTTAGCAAAAGGTGATCTAGTGGTATGTCCAGAGGGAACAACATGCAGAGAACCATTTTTATTACGATTTAGTGCTCTTTTCGCTGAACTAACAGACCGGATAGTGCCGGTGGCGATGAATTACAGGGTAGGGTTTTTCCATGCAACAACAGCAAGAGGTTGGAAAGCTTTAGACCCAATCTTCTTCTTCATGAATCCTAGACCAGTTTATGAAGTGACTTTCTTGACTCAATTGCCAATGGAGGCTACATGCTCGTCTGGTAAGAGCCCACATGATGTTGCAAATTATGTGCAAAGAATCTTGGCTGCTACGTTAGGGTTTGAGTGCACAAATTTTACCAGAAAAGACAAGTACAGGGTTCTTGCTGGGAATGATGGAACTGTGTCATATACTTCATTTCTTGATCAGATGAAGAAGGTGGTCATCACTTTCAAGCCTTTTCTTCATTAGTTATATATAACAGAGATATGATATAGACATATAATAATAAGATTAATTTAATTTGTTATTGTGTTTCTTTGTTATATTTATTTTCTTTTGTAAATGGCTGGCTTTGTATAATTTTTTTGGGGAACCATTTAATTATTTCTGGAATTGATTGTTAAATAATGTCTCACAGGACAACTAATGTTAATCGGTTAATGTTAGTTATCCCATTTGACTTGGAATGGCAAATAATTATTTTTATTTTTATTTTTTTTGCATTTTTTAATTTGTAGTATAATAGCTAATAATACTTGTGTTCATGTAATATCACTATTTCCTTATAAACATCTGTTATATATTATATTATTTTTTTATCCATTAAAAGGTCGAAATAACACTACGGACCGTACAAATTCGAAATTATACGAGAACAACGATTAGTCCAGATCTGATTTACATAATCAAAATATAAATTGATGTGGTGTATTATATATAGTATAATGAGAATATAAATTGAAAGTTCCATAACAGCATAATTTCAAGAATCTAATAATTATAAATGAAGAAGCACAATGAAAACTGATATTTCTTTTTTTTTGCTGAAAAAAGGACCAATACGTGTGTGTTAATCACTGCAACAGCAGAGCTCGTCTGTATGAGGGTCTTATGCATTCGTGTATGAGCTCAAGACCTTTGGACATCCCATACAGCATAGAACTTCCTATAAGCAACACCAAAATCTTCACCTACGGAGAATTGTGCATTATAGAACCTTGGCCCTATAGTGTCCATAAAGTTCCTTTTTTACGGAGACACCACCTCCTTTTTATAGAGTATGATGCCCGTATCCTAATTCACTAGGGGTTGGATCCGCATAATGGCCTAGGGGAAGCGAAGAGGATTACACCCAGTCTCCTCTATTATATTTTGAAACCAAATACCATCTAACATGTTATTTTTGTCCCCAATAGCCATGCTTTGTCCATTAAATTACCATGGTATGATACCATGGGCAAAGATGTTGGATTGTAGCTCCTAGACATGAGATTTATTATTTAGACATCATGCATAATGAGATATTGTCACAAAGATCGAACCTGAATTAAGTAGACGGACGATCAACGTTTTTACTATTAGGCCAGCACCTTGGGCTGTTACTAATGATATTAAATCTTGACAATGTTCATTGACAAAAATACCAAAATAAGTAATTTATTTATTTCAAACGGGGTTTTTTAAAAAAAAATTAGTAAAACTAACGTAAATTCAAAATAACGAAAAATATGGTGAACTATGTAGGGTCCAAATTGCGTCTTACATATGATATCATCAAAAACGAATTTTTAAAACAAACAAAACAAGGAATGGAATTTACTTCCACTACAACAAAACATACACAGTGACAATCCTCAACTGTAAAAAAACTAAAAACAGTTATGTAATATTTTCCTTTGACAGTTGTGCTGTGAAAATATAATATTGACCAAAAGTGTTTGATTCCTTATTTTTGTTGATGGGTTCATTTTGGTCCCAAATTGGACCATTTTAGAGATGGGTATATCATTTGCCATTAACACCTTTTGACGTACGCATAAGAATTTTGCTTTTCTATATACTCTTGTTTGGTGGATAGGTTGGAATTCAACTTTTGCTGTATATTTATTTTATGCTTTGTTTTGCCTTTTCACTTTTCCTTTTTCCTTGTTTGGTGAGGTTAGCTTTTGACGATTTTCATTTCTCTACACCAATTTCCAGAAGTTGTACACAATTTAATAATCTGTTACCAGCAAATTTGAGTAAATTTGACCTCTGTCATACCTTGTTGAACTAGGATTTTACCTGAGTTTAGACGTTTTAAATTTAGGTATAAGTCAGAAATAGCTGTTTTGAAGCTTGGCTATGACTGTATAATTGATTGGACCAAGTCATATATAATGTCATAACCTACGCTTTTCAGGACTTCTTTTTTCTTAAATGTTGCTAAAGGGCAACCATATCCCAGCAAATGATATACACACCCTTTACACCGTTGGACGAACCTCTTTTTTTTTTAATTAATAGGCTAATTATTAGTCAAAACTCAAAATTAAATAAGGAGATTAATTAAATTAAACTATATCAACTTTGATAATTTTAAATTAAAAGTTCTATGGAGCATTTATTATTATTTTTGTTCTTTTGAAGCCAACAGAGGACCTGAGGTTAGCAAGTTGCAAGCAGCATGCACCTTGAGTGATATTTATAAACCAAATTTATATTAATTTTTAGTAATTAAAATTTGGGCTAATTTTTGTATTTTTAGCTAATATATATAACAATTAAGTGCATGTTGTCTAGTGGCTTTCGGTGAGCTAATTGTATATAAGAGAGAATATCCTAAACATAATCACAATTAATTTAATTAGAGAAAGTCTATTTTTCTCTTCTTTGAAAAAAAAAATATATATTTTTGGGGAATTTATTCTGACTTTGAATCCAGGAGACAACAAAAGAAGTTTCTCATTTACTATTATTATTTAAAAATACTTATTTTATTTTTTAGTGATTTTGGATACGTCTCCAATATTGTGAACTTTGGAATTTATGCCTGAAAATTACAAATAAATTAATAAAAAATATTTACTATTATTATTAAGAATTTTGATGCAAAGAAACTTTAGTGAAAGGTGATGGTTTATAAATAATATTCTCATAGTGCATTGGTCAAGGCCATAATTAATTTGAAGAAGCCTATTTTTTCAGATTAAAAGGAGTAGGCTTAAAAGAAGAGAAGGAAGAATATATAGAGTACGACCTCTATAAATTAATAATGTTGGGACCGTGAAAATTTATTAATTTAGTGAGGTATTAATTAATCGTGTAAATTAAAATTATTAATTTATAGAGTATATAGTTTATATTTTTATAATGTAAATACAGACTTAAATACAGTAATTCATAAATTAGTGTTTTGAACTATTCGGAGAAAATGACATGAGTTTTGAGTTGCCTACGGATAAATAAATGTCACGACCCAAAACCGTGGGCCGGACCGGCACTAGGACCTAGGTAAGTTTAAGGCCCCCGAGGCCCGTAGTAAGCCTAAACTATCCAAAATCCATTCTTACTACCATTCAACTGATAAAATAGTAAGCCCATATAATGA
>CANUEP010186442.1:0-14911 GCA_947857235.1 Jatropha podagrica | reverse complement strand
TTTCACTAAACTCAGTGAATAATAATAAATAATGCAAACCCACACATTCAGGCAGTATGCTTTCACAATATATAAAATAGACATTCTTTCACAAGCACATGACACGACATTAGTATCTTCAAACAAATCACATTCAAATATTCATAACATGTAGAAATTGGTTAGTGAGGTCACAAATTCACCTATTCGCCCCCGGCCAATTTTCATTATAATAATATACATATATCGGGGAGTTGATCCTCATACCTGGTCCACTGACCCATAGTGACACATGTCGTCCCAATTTCCATCCAGATACAAAATCACATTATTTCACATCGCAATTATTCACAAATATATTCAATACAATAAATGCAACATATGAATATAATCAAGGCTGAAAATTATATAAATTTATGGAACCGAAATATTATATATCAAAGACTGAGATTATAGAACTGAAATATTATATTTGGAAGATGAAGAATATCAATATAACAATAGAAATAGAAAATGATTCATGATTATTTTAAATAATATAAAGAGTATATGGCATGCATATGAAATGCATGTATGCAGGATGATGTGCACAATTTATTATTACTCATAGTGACCGCAGAATAAATTACATGTATAGTATGAAAATATTATATTTAGTAAGATATATAATAATTAAGTAATTTATAATTATAGAATTTTAATTTTAATTTAATTACATGTATTTCTAAAAATTAAAATTAAAATTATAGTTTTATATGTATAGTTTATACATATATATTAATCTAATTTTACATGAATCTTTTAACATTTTTAATATTTTATAAAGTAATTATATAATTTATCTAAATTAATAAGCAAGTTTATTCAATTTATTATCCAACATAAACTAATCTCAAAATTTACTATCCGATATAAATTAATCAATACAAAAGAAATTTTCATTAAAAAAATTGAATTGAATTTTCAATATATATATGTATATATATATTTGGTTTGGACGGTTTTGAAGATAGAATCATAAATCGAACGAAAAGCTCAATTTTTGAATTTGACAAAATCAAATCGTACCATCAATCTTTTAAAGCCGCGATTTTGAATCAGCTTGAGTGGTTTAGGCAGTTTGATGAACACTCTTAAGTGCAGGGGTTTACAAAACTATCAAACTGATCCATTTCGATGTGATCAGCTTTTTTAAAAGAGGCTTGATTTTTCGATTCATTCGGTTTGAACTAAATTTATATTCGGTTTGAATCAGTTTCGTAGAAATTCATCGGTTGAGTTTAAAACCACACATAAATAGTAAAAATCAACCGAAATCGCCCGAACTATCTAGTTCAGTTCAAGTCAGTTTAGTCCATTATTAGAAAATTTTAATTTATATTATTTATCTTTATTTGGTTCAAACGGAATTGACGGTTTGTTCACCCATACTATATTGTGTATTTTATCCTTTGTACTATGATAAAATAGTATCACAAATGAGCTATTATGCACTTAATTATATCTTTGAATTTGATAAGATAGTGGGGTTGAGATAGTTTCCATTACTAGAATAAGGCTTGATAGGTGGATAATTAAAAATTTTTGTGAGCCTATGGATTCCAACATTTTGCATACATTCTAAGGGGTCTTCATTTGTCAAAAGAGTTAATTATATATTTAGTGTCTTCATTTTTCGAAAGTTTCTATTTT
The DNA here is from genome assembly GCA_947857235.1 of Jatropha podagrica. Classification (NCBI taxonomy): domain Eukaryota; kingdom Viridiplantae; phylum Streptophyta; class Magnoliopsida; order Malpighiales; family Euphorbiaceae; genus Jatropha; species Jatropha podagrica. The sequence continues at coordinate 13,240 of CANUEP010186442.1, read as the reverse complement.
GGTGTCTTAACCGAAAACATTTATATTTGAGTGTTTTAATCCATTAAAATTTTTTAATCTAGTGTCGCTTGATTATGTGGCACACTAAAAATACGATTAGGACAACAGATTTTGTGTTGAGTTAGATATTTTTGCTAATGTGAAAAATTATACTGAGTTGTCTGTCAATAATTGAGTATTCTAAATGAATAGAAAAAACAGAAGTTTAATACGAACAAATTACTTAAGTATTTTGATTACAGAGGTTAGAATAAATTAAATGGCTTTGCAATTTTTCATTATCTCTCTTCCTCTTCTTTCTCTCTCTATTATTATCATAGAATTTCCTGCAAAATAAACAAAACAAAAGAGAAGAGCACCAAAGAATTTCATCTTTTGCATATGAAACCAAAAAGAAAAAAAAGGGAAAACAAAGACATGGCTCAATTGGCAACAAAGAAGAGTAAGGAAGGGGCTTATAAAGCAATTGACTAATTTGTTTTCAAAATGAATAATGGGCCAGTCACTTGTTACAATTGGAGCTACTAAACATAAAGAATTAGACACACAGTAAACAAAATTCAGAAAGCATGTTTGTAATGGCAATAAAGGGAGGTAAGGCCAAAGATGCGAAAATGAAGGTGGTGGAAACGGTGGGTAATGTGGGAGCGAAAGCGAAGCACAGTGAAGGGAGCGTGTGAGATGGGACGGAGGGGGCAAATTCTGAAATTCTGTAGGTAATCCTGTATCTACAGAATAGTGACATAATTTTTTGTCTGTAAAGTCATTGTCACTAATGGGTGATTTAGTGATAATAAATCTGTCTAATTGATGATTTTAGATTAATTCTTTAAGAACTGTTGCAGTGTTTAGTGTGCTTTGGGCCAGTTCAAGAATATTAGCTGTTTTAATAGTTATTTGCTTATAAATATTAAATGTTAACTATTTAAAAAGTGGTAAAAGTGAGAGTATTTTGTAAAAACAACAGTTTCATCGGCAATAAATTTAAAATGACAAAAAGGATATTTAGAATTTTCAGGCTAACAAAGGGACTTTGTCCCATATCAGTAAAGTAGAAGCTTTTATGTTGTTTTATAATGAACTTTTCTTATCAGGCTGATAAGGAACTAAATAGAAGTATGGACTCATGCCTAGTAAAGTTTGGCTATTATAAGTGCCTCTTATTTTGTAAAAGACGTACTTACCCTCTTCTCATTTTAAAGAATAGTTTTTATTTTATTATTATCAACAGTTATCAGGTGCAAACCAGTTTCCAAATGCATGATAATTGGTGAATCAAATACTACAAAAAAAAAAAAAAAAAGAAAATTTCAGAATAAGAAAAATATTTCTTTATCATGGTGTGCATATAATTTTTTCCCTCTTGAATGAGAAAATAAAATTCAGTTTTTATTTATTTATTTATAAACCATCAGTATTCGGACCTTATTATTAGAGAGCACTTAATCCGACTTGAGGTTTAGTTACAGTTAAGACTATTTGCCCCTTTTTGAGAGTGCATTTAAGCATATTCAGTTTTCGTTATCAACTAAATCACAATATATAGATAAGAAAATTCAATCTAATTAAGATTTGCATTTATCATAAAGGTAACTTACACAATGCTTTGTCAAGGAATAACTCATATGATAAATAAACCAAGTACTGTCATATATGCCCAAAGCTACATAAATAAATATTTTAATTTTTACTTGGAAATTCAACACCAACAATCTAATAATAACAAAAGAAAGTTGCATTCAGAGTAGAAGGAAATTACCTAAAATTCTTCAACCCCTAGAATTCTCCATTGAGAAAGGGGAAAAACAGTAAGCATGACCAATTCAATATATACATATATAAAGAAGCAACAAGAAAGACCAGCTGACCACAAATTGATATTTGAAACTGTAATTAGTAATAATTAGACCAAAAATCAAATCACAGCAAGATAAAGCTTGAATTGGAAAATTCTCCATATGCCTGTAAATTTCCAAGTAAAAGTCCAAAATCAATGGAAAATAAAATATATAAAAAGAAAGAAAAGAAAAAACAGGAGGTCAAGTAAAGATTCCAAAAGACCTGTCAATGTCCATATGGGAAGTTAGTCTCTTGTGACTTTATGATAAACCGCGTGGGTTCCACCAATTTGATTGAGAGGTATCTGAGCAGCAATTCTTTTCCGGTCCCACCACAATTTTTTAGTGTGGTGACCAAGTCTTCCCTTCTGTTCTCTTCTCACCCATCATCAACAAATCTAAGACACATATTACCCTCCTTATATATATCATTGTAAGAGTGTATGCAACTGCAAGTTCAATATATTTTTATTACCTTCAACCAAAATTCAAAATAAATATCCTAGCATTAGCTTTCACACACACTAACTAGCTAGTTAGTGTATCCAAATATACATGGAGGAAATGGCATCAGAAATGGATCTTCCTGGATTTCGATTCCATCCCACTGAAGAAGAATTGCTCGATTTCTACCTCAAGAACATGATTTTTGGGAAAAAATTACGTTTCGATATAATTGGATATCTCAACATTTATCATCATGATCCTTGGGAATTACCAGGTATATCTGATCTCATTGATTATATTTATTTAAGTTCATTTACTTCTGTGGTTAAAAATTCAATCTATAAAGGAATCAGAATTCATTATCTACCTTATGTTTTATGTATAGGGTTGGCTAGGAATGGAGAGAGAGAATGGTACTTTTTTGTGCCAAGAGACAGGAGACATGGTAGCGGAGGAAGGCCTAACAGGACTACAGTAAATGGGTTCTGGAAAGCTACTGGTTCTGACCGGAAAATTGTAAGCTTATCGGACCCGAAAAGGATTATCGGTTTGAGAAAGACTCTTGTTTTCTATAAGGGAAGAGCACCAAGAGGAACCAAGACTGATTGGGTCATGAATGAATACCGCCTGCCTGATTCTTGCCCTTCACCCAAGGTACTATATATTTATAATATATGGCAATGTGTATATATTTATGCATGGAAATTATTATACATTTTATTTGGTATATAGAAAATTATTAATATCTTTTTTTTTTTAAAAAAAAATATTAACTACAAGAAGATTTATAACTTAATAGCCATAGTTGAAACCATCAATTATTAACTGATAAATATTCAGTATAGATACATATTTATTTTTCACAAAAGAAAATTGTAGCTGAGGCGATGACTTTGGTCATTGAGTCAACTTTTGTGATATTTGGGAAACCGCCACGTAAAGAGTATTAATGAATTATCATCTTTGATATTTTAACGCAGGACATAGTGCTTTGTAAAATATACAGAAAGGCAACTTCCTTGAAAGTGCTAGAGGAAAGGGCAGCAAAGGAGGAAGAGATAAAAACAATCATTAATGCTTCTTCATCGTCTTCATCACCATTATCCTCACTGGACATGGACACTATGTCCTTCTATAGTCAACAAGAAGATCCAATCTCTATGCAGCTTCTGGTTTTCAAGAAAGAAGTAGAAGAACATGTGGTTATGGTTGAAGACAGACAGATTAGTGATGATGATAATTATAATAATAACAAAAACAATAGAGATGAAAAGCCTAATAAGGAGATAAAAGGGTCTTCTTCTTCTTCGTCATCTTCTCTACAATTACCAATGGGTAAGGACAAGCTACCAGAGCTAGAAGTGCCTAAATTAGGCATTGACTGGACCCAAGACAACTTTTTGTTCAATAGTCCTTGGTTGCAAAGTCTAGCCCAAAATCTGACCCCTTATGCCAACATTTTGAATTTTTAGAACGAATTTATAATTATGTCCAAGTAATAAGCAAAGATTTATATATTCTGATTTTTGTAGATATGATCCTTATTTACATCCTAAATATTTAGGACTCAAGAAATATCTTGAAGTTAAATGTGTTTAAGGGCAGCCGGCGTGTGGTGATAATTGTCAATGTATGCAAGCATTTTGTTTATCTTGTTAATTAATCTACTTGTACAGGTTAATAACCAGTGTTTATTATGTGAAACTGAGATGCCTTTTTGAGTTTTGACAGAATGCTTGTGTGATCACAGCCTTTATTTGATAATCATGGATATATAGACCGCTTTTGAGCAAACTTCAAGCTCATATATGCCTTGTTTTGTATAAAGAAAGTTAGAATCTTTTTTTTAAAAAAAAAAAAAAATCGAACTTTTGAGTTTGTTTTTTTAAATTTGGCCAATGCTTTTAATTTTATAAATTAATACTATGTATTTTTTTTTTTTTTGTTAATTACAGCCTCTGTTTATAATCCGATTGGATGTGATTGAGTAATGAAGTTCTGTAAATAAAGAAAAATATCATTAGTGTACATTGGAGTTGCTAATGGTTCAAGTTGTTTACATTCCATATCCGTATCAAATTCTTTTAAACTTACTATGGGATGGAAAAGAAATTGTCTCAATAGCGTATTTTTCCAATTTTGAAATTTTAAAAGAAAAAATAAACTATAAAAAATGGCCATATGGATTTGAGCTGGCATGTTCTGTGCCCAACTATGGCCAAATAAGCAACAAATAACCGACTCTAGATAGAGGCCGTAATTGACAAGGTAAAATAATGAATGCTATAGTTTTCTTAAAAGTAATTAAGAAAATTATAGAATTGAGCATCACATATGTATATGACTAGCATATATAATTCTGAAGTAAAAAAATATTTTAAAAATACTAATGTGGCACCCTACTCTTTGAACATTCCTATTTGTCTTTTTTTACAAATTTTTGTGCTTTTTTTTTTCTTCTTTTAATGTCAATTCTACAATTTGATAGGCCATTAAAATATTTTTTAAATTTAAAAATTAATATTTTCTATATTAATTAATTCTTTTGAAATTTAACCCTATCTATTTTAAACTATCTAGCTATATATATCCTCCTTAGTTGAGTCTCAATTCTCTATATGTTTTTTTTTTTTTTTTTCTTTCACAATGGTTATTTTCTGTATTTTTTTTTGTTATTTCTTTCAACTCAGTTCATTAGGTCAATGTGTGTATTCAATTGTTAGTTGAGCATTTTTTTTTTTTAAATTTGCAGATAATTGCTACAACACCCAAATACTCCAAAGCTAGGTATGATGAAATAATGAAGAATTGTGATATTAGGTTTATGAAGATGATTCCAACCAAGTCCATGATGATGGAAATCTATTATTAGGTAATAGAGGCTTAAACGAAGAAGAAGAAGAAAAATTTTATCTATGCGTATATTTTCTTTTTTAAAAATGATGCTTAATTACGGATTAATTTTTCTTTTTAACAAATCATTTACTACTACCTAAGAATTGTTCTCTTGCTTTTACATGTTTTTATGGTTTAGGGTTCATTGCAGTGTTGCTTTCACTTTTTTTAGTTATGATTTTCAGTTTAGTTTTGTGTAGTGATGACTTAGTTTGTATGTCTTTATTTTAATTTTGAATTGAACTGTAAAAAGACACTCAGCGCAATATACGGAGCTTCAATTAATTTTTTAATATATGCGAACACGGTTGAATGTCATTGATTGGGTTATATATCAATAATATATAAGAATTTTAACATTTTGCATAGATCATCATTACATATATTATTTCCCTCTAGAAATCTTATTATTCTCTCTATTTCCCTCTAGAAATCCAATAATACATGTGAGATCGAGCTTCAAATTTGAAAGCTAGCATCAGAATACGATGCTCTTGTAAGAGTATGAACAATCATATTGGGTTGCCTTTGAATCCATCCAACAGAAATATCAGTCCTACTAGATAAAATAGATTTACAATCTTTAATGAACATACCAAAATAAGACATATCCAAAGAACATGAACATAAAGCACTAACAACCAATTGAGAATCTAAAAATACACAGCGGTGACCAACAAAATGGTGTTCCAACCAATGAAGACAAGCTCTTAAGGCCATAGCTTCAACCAATTCTGCCGAATTTATTCCTTGAAAATGTCCATATACAGCAGCAACAAATTGGCTAATTTATCAATAAAAAGACCATAATATGATTTACAGTTATCTCTCTCAACTCTCTTTCCTCTTTCTCTCCTTCTTCCAGCGATCGAAATTACACAAACCAAAGCAAAAAAGAAAAATTGAATCTCCATAGCCAAATTAATAAAAAATCCCAAAAACTCATATTTTGATTTTAAAGATAGTTTATTTCTTTTTATTATGTCTCATATTTTCCTCAAAAACTCAAAATTTCCCAATATCGTTTTCACCATTGCCTGGTCATCTTTACTATTTTATCTAACAAAGTCTTTGTAATCACCTTGTGTGTTAAGAATAATCATTTGATAAAAAAAGTCTATTGGGCACAGTTAGTTGTTTTGATAGCTGTTAGCTGTTTTAGTGACGTTTAGCTGTTAGCTATTTAAGTAGCATTTCATGTTAAACAATATATGAGTTGACTTTTCATAAAAAGTTATCTTAATATCTAAAAATTAGTACAAACGTATATTACCGAATAATTTTATAAATAGTGTTCAACGTTTTGACTAGTCAAAATTCTGAAAGTTATTCAAAAAAAACTATTACCGAACACAGCCAATCACGCTAACAAGGTAGGCATGTGATTTGTGGGTTTTGGGTTCTTTTTCTTTTTGTGCCTTTCTGATTGTGAGGCAGTTGGATTTTGTTCATTAAAATTGTGGTTTGTGTGCCTTTGGTCTTTTTTCACAAACCGGAGAATAAGGCAAAAACCGTGGAAGAAGAGATTCAAAATTCTGAAATGACCAACTTGGGCCTTTGGCGTATACTGCTCTTCTCACTCATGTCTCATCTTTTAAACTTTTATATTTAGTTGCTAATATATCTAAATTTGAAAATAAAAGTATCCCAAGAACGAAGATCATTTTAGAATAAATAAATTGAAAAGTTCAGGATATTTTTATATGCTAAGCCTTAACAAATTGTATGATATTTTATAAAATTTATTTATAACAAATATGCTTTAAAAGTATAGTTAGCATGCTTTGTTAAAATTGCTATAGTTTTTATAAATAGTGTATCTTATCTCTATCTCAAATGTACATTAAGCATTCTCTTAAAAAAAAACTTTGAAAGTACTAAATGTAAATATTTGAATCTCACTATTCTAATTTACTTACGAACTTTCTTTTTTACCTATTTGCATATCAATTATATGCACCATAAAAAAAATATAGACATGTACCGATAATTTTATAGAGGTGGTTTTTTCCATTGAAAAGCAACTGCTTCTATCATACGAACCATGCCGGCGCTTGAAAGAACCGTGGCTACATTGTAGAGACACGAGATTATAGCGGTGATTTCAATAACCGCCTCACGTTTATATACAAAAGAAACCGCCTCCAAAACTCTGGTTTCTCGTAGTGATAATTTAGTTTTTTGTATTTTCGTATTCACATTTTCTAATTTAATTTACAGGTAGGTATGTTCGGATCAAACTGACCGACTTGAGTCTACCTGAGTGATCCAATCCGAATACAAAACATGGTTTTTTCCTTGCATATTCAATGAGGGGCTAATATTTTTTGTCATCCAAATGAATAAATGATTTTGCATTATTGAAATGATTGCTGTGCTATTAGAAGGCAAGATCCACTTGTTTTGCTTAATTAGCTAATACTCTCTTAATTTGTAGCATGTGGTATTATTGAGTCCGCCATGTGCTCTCTTCTTAATCTTTATCATTAAACTTCCATCTAGCTTTTAATTCAGATAATTATAAATCTCTTATACCTATTTTGTTTTATTTATAAATGCAACACACTAACTTGTACAAGTTTCAGTTTCTAACCCTTTTCTGTTCAAAAATTAGACAGGTGAAATGTTCAAAACATCTAATTCAAATTTAAAAGGTTTTAATTACAAATTTTACCTTATTCAAACCTTTTCACTCCATCTAAATCTAATTAAAAAGTTAGAAGTTTTTAATTGAAAAATCTGTCAACTTTAGTGGTGCAAGTACGACTGTTATGTTTCTTCCCGCAACTCTATCCTTCTTGAACTAAAAACCAGTAAAAGCGATTGCAGTATGTATGCAGTAACTAAAAAACAGTAACTGAGAAACTGAAAGAATTTTGTGAATTTGGTAGATATAAATTATGATTTATAAAATATTTGATTGATATATACAATACTAATATATTGTATGATGACTAACTAATTGAAAATGTTGAGAAGGGAAACTCTAGTTTTGATCAATCGTCTAAAAAGACTATGAGTTCCTTCTTCAAGATCTTGAATACAAAGCTCCAAATTCTTTAGATGACTTTGAACGTTCTCTATATTATGATCATATTTGGATCCAACTAAGGATTCCAATGCAGAATCTGCCATTGCAAATTCATTCCCATCTGCAACTCCCTCATCAGAAGCTATTCTCTTATGAACCATAAGCTTTGAAACTAAAGCCCAATTACCAGACTTGGAAAACAGACCCTTCGGTGCTCCATACACAAATGACAAAAAGGATTTGAACACAGAAAGAGTAATCACTTCAACCTCTTTTAGAATACTAATTATCTTTCCAATATCATCACTTCCATTTGAAAACGAAAAGCATTTCTTTTCCAAACCCTTCAGATTACTCAAAGCCTTTTGAATCGACTTCTTGGCCATCCTTCTGGAAGTCAAATATTTCTTTACCTCAATTTCGACACCGTTTTGCCTTCTACGGATACTCGACTCAAGTTCCAGAGTATACTCTTTCGTTTGCAGCAACGCATCTTTAGCGGCGTTACAAACGTCGAGAAGTCGAAGAGATCCGTCAAGCAACTCATCAACGCATTTACGGTTCTGATGATGCGCTAATAACGCCTGTTGAGTTAACGGCAGAAGAAGCAATTTATCAACGCAGTCATGCAAATCTTGAAGATGGGTAAGCTTGTCGGCTATGGAAGTTGATGATGACGTGGAAGCAGCATCAGAAATCCTTAATCTGGAAATATGGTCATCCAGTTGTGCAATAAGAGGGTGTGGTCTTGAAGGTAAGCTATCTGAGCGATTATGGAATAAGGTAGTGCTGGCCATTTCTATTTGTGAGAGAAGAGAAGGTTATAGATAGATTTAAGTTTTGAGAGTGATTTCTACGCTTGAAATGGAAAATGTATGAATTGGAAGAGGAGACAAGAGGAATCTGATATCCTCGATAATCTTTTGGATTTGGATCTAACACACAAATCTCAGCTATGTCTTCGGAGTGTCTCTTGCCTACCACTTCTCCAACTCATAACATCCAATAATTGCACCACACGACTGCATTAATAAATAATAATATTTTTTTCTTTTCCATAAGATAGGTTTTATATAATAGGAATTATAAAAATACTGATGAGAATTAAAACAATTTAATTTAATAACGGTAACGAAACTTATTACCTTGCTTTCTATTAGCGTAAAAAGTGAGTGATCTCAGTTTGATTTCCTTTCGATATAAAAAATTTTTCAATTACCTTGCTTGCAATATTCTTTCTATTCAGTAACCTTCCAATAAATTTGAAAAAAAAAAAAAAAAAAAAAAAGACAAATGAAACGTAAAACAGGAAAAGGGATTGAATAGATCCATGATATCAGCTTGTGGCAATAAACCAAGCTTCATTTGCAATTAATAGCTAAATTAGAATCATTATGCAAAATTCAAGGAGTCGATTCATAATTTATAGAGTAATCTTAATTAATTAACTAATTATTTACTTCCAATAATTTACCTCCCTTGTATTTAAATTTGATACAATGCGCTAATCACTTCCAAAATTATGTGTGCAGGTTGTATTTCAGATTTGAATCTGAAAGCTAAATAAGAATTGTGTTTGAGATGATTTGAGTTGTGTAATATATGAATAATAAAGCACATGGTCACATGGGCATCTTACATTATTTATTTGTGCCGACACTTTCTCATTTCTTGCATGCAAATAGTGTGCTATTCTTCCATGCACATGGACACAACCTAATCTAATTTTATTTCGAGCACTCGTGTGCATAAGCCTTTGATTTTTTGTTTTTTAGGATAAATACTGATGTGCTCCTTTTTTTCCGTCAAATGATTGTTCAAGAAAAGAGAAAAAACAACAAAACTATTATTGTGGGATAGAAAAACAAAACTGAAGAGCTCGAAGTTTAGTCACAGTTAATAAAACTCTTTCTACTTTTTTTGCAAGTGTGTTTAATAAAAATTGAACCTGAGAACTATTCTCGTATGCTCAACATGTGTTGCTAAATGATGGATAACCCATAAGTTCAGTTTGTTAGTTTGTAGGACATTAGTTACAATATATTTATCTCACGTTGCTAAGTACGCAGAGCAGTTATAATACAGTGACCTTGTATATAAGGAACTCAACTTAATATACTGTAATCTTCTTATTCAATACACAATAATACATATAAATAATTTTTCCACTTTCTCTGTTAGTTCTCTTCATCTCGAATATCTGATCATGGTATCAGAGCTTGTACTATGAAGCTTTTTTGACAAAGAATTCACTGATCACTTTAGTCCATTATTCTTCTCAAAACTGACATCTCAGTGGATACAACTCATCATCATCATGACTACAGAGGCAACACAAAGAACAGAGTCAGAGGAATAAGAAATCTACAAAACGGTGGATTCAGATAACTATACATCTAATCTGGTAAGTGTACCCCTTATTGGAACTAACTATCTTTCATGGAGTAAATCTATGCTAATTGCCCTTAGAGCCAAAGATAAACTAGCTTTGGTCAATTCTGATGCATAATTATATGAGAAATGGCTGTGAGATATAGAGAGAGTAATGGACCCTTACTCTACTAAATCAAATAGAAAATTTCTTGCTTGACATAAGGAAACTTATCTGTCGTGACCTATTTCACTAAACTCAACAAACTTTGGGATAAACTCATATGCTTAAGACCATTACCTAACTACTTGTGGAAGGGATTACAATGACTTGGATATCCACTTAAAATGCACTACCCAAACCCGATTACAAATTAAGTTCACGAATCTGTTTAAAAATTCATCTTTACTGTTTGGATTCGTTTCAAATTCAATTATAATTACCCATTTAATATTAAAAATATTTTTTATTTGAATTTTTAAAAATAGAAGGCAAGTTAAAATTATAAAATTATTTATTTTGACTTAATAAAAAATATAATATAAACGCTTAAATATGATTATAGCATTAATTATAATTAAAAAAAAGTATATATATAATTTTCTCCTTAAAAAATAATTATTTACATACTTTTGAATATTTATCAAACAAGTAATGGGTAGTGGGTATTCGATTCTTTGAATTCATACTCATTTCTAACTGGTATGAATAGTAAAAATACTACCCAAACTTGTCTCAAACTCATTTATTCATTATCTAAATCCAGTAAAATCGAATTGGATTAGATCGAGTGGCTCGAGTAAAATTATCATCCGTACTTGTGAAGCAACGAGATCAATGGAAGAAACTGAAAATGAAGATAGGCTTATGCAATTCTTAATGGGACTAAACGATAACTATGATCATATGAAAAATATATTCAAATATTGCTCATGAATCCTTTTCCAAGCATAAATAAAGCATGCTCTATCGTAATTAGGTTTGACAAACAAAGGGAGGTCCAAAGCGTAATTTTGTCAAGTGGGAATACTGCTGCCATGAATATGCAAAGAAATCCATCAAGAAATTTTTAGAAGCCAACAAACAATTTCATAATAGCATCAAGAAATTTTCAAAAATACAACAAAGATGTGAAAAACTACAACAATAGAAAAGAAGAAAGTATTGTGATTAATGCAAGAGAGAGGGTCACACAAGATAAAGTTGTTTCAAGTTACATTATCTTAAAGGGAAAGATGTCTAAGTTAATGCAAGTATGTCATCCCTGGCTGAAGAAACTCCAATTGCAGATTCAATGTTTTCATAAAACAGTTATGCAAATCTCAATGACAATATCACAAACTAGTTCATCAATAGGTCATAAAAGTAATCAAAGGGAAAAGGGTCCTTGAAGAACAACCCAACAATGCCTCTCATACTATCAAAGCAGTATCATGGGAAAAGGTCTCCTAAGTCATCCGTCTCGTGGGACAGGTGCTCTTCTTCTTAAAAGATACCATGAGATGTAAGCGAAGTCACTCGCATTTATCCGGTCAAATTTGCTTCCAATAGAAGCACGCGGAGGAAAAGACATTGATACTTCTTTTATTTTAAATATCTGAAAATTCTATTCTCTAAAGTGCCGTAAATTCTTGAAATATGATTTTTTTTTTGAAAGAATAGTAGTAAAATAGATATTAATTGTTGAAAATTTAATAGTCAAATTTTTTAAAAAAATTTTATACTTTTGTATTTATATGAAGTCGTTACTATTTACTTTGTACATTTATTGTTAATATATATTAATCATTAAGCATCTATAATATATATAAAAGTACGAATTGGAAACATTTGGTCCTCAAAATGCCCTTATATATTCTAATTGATAAAAAATATTATTAAGGACAATTTAATCTTAATAGCTAAGTTAGGACCACATTGTGTTTATTTTTCTATTCTAATTATTATTATTATAATTTTAATCTAATCCTATTCTAATTAGAAATTTATTTTATCATATTACTATATATAGATGTTTAGTTTTGATTATTTTTCGCTATCAATAATTTGTTACTTTTGCTATTTTGAATTAAAATTATTAAATTTACGATTATGCATTCTTCTGGTAAGTATTAACTCTCTCTAATTATAAATTAATAGAATAGTTATTATTTATATTTGTTATAATTTAGTATCCTTATATCTCTTTATTTCTTTTTAAATTATAAATTAGAAAGTACACACAAAAAATTTTTCTTCCTGTGTTACGTGACCAAGATGGACCTAATTCCTCTTATCTATTGGCTCGAGCTCTAGGAGACACTCGTACTTCTTAATGCTTTGCATTATAATACAATAAATCATAAACAAAATAATTATACCAGCGGTCATACACAAGAATCACATAATACATAATCCTTCAATCAAATAATTTCAATATTGCCTCCAATAGAAGTTGAAAAAATTAGAACTTATTATGAAATTGAATTTAGTAATCCTTATTATTATATTTTGTAGAAAACTTAGAGAGAAATTGTAGAGGAAAATATTCTTATTCACTCTATCATACGTATAGGTACAGAGGTATTTATATACTTTCTAATCTAACAAAGTGATAAAGATAAATCTATTTAACCTTATCTCCAATCTAACAAAGTGATAAGGATAAATCTATTTAAC
>CANUEP010186380.1:0-26470 GCA_947857235.1 Jatropha podagrica | reverse complement strand
AGGAGGTTCAGGCTGCCGGAGAATGCGAAGATGGATCAGGTAAAGGCTTCAATGGAAAATGGAGTTCTTACTGTGACAGTTCCTAAGGAGGAAATCAAGAAACCTGATGTCAAGGCTATCCAGATTTCTGGTTGACCTATTTTTTCCTGTGAACTTAATATATATAGCAAATATATATAAGCAGAGATGATGAAGAAAGAAATAATGGTGTTTGTTCTGTAATTTTCCTGGGTGTGAGTGTTTGTATTATTTCTATGAGGGAGTGTCTGAATCTTTGCTGTAAGGTATTTTCTTTTATATAGCGGTACTAATATTGCTTTTATGATCAATCGATTATTTGGTTCTTGAAATCAAATCCTTTCCCAGGATAAATTTCATATTCATTTTTCCGCTTGCATAGACAAAATCAGAAATTTTTATTAAGTGGATAAATAATTGACAGGAAACTACAAAAAAATTATAGGTCTTGGGTTGAATACTAAGTTCCTTGCGAAGCATTTTTTAAGAAGGAAGAAGACTCGGAAGTGGCTATGCCACAGCTTCCATTCCTTGAGAATTTAATCTGAGTTCATGCCCATACGCAAATAAAACAAGAACAAGATAAAACATGTATAGAATTTATCTAACTCCTGTTACTTGGAGAACCGATAACCAGCAAGTGAACCTCACTCATGCGTAACTTGCAGGACTTTCAAATGCACAAGTCACTCCTAAGTCGATCGAACACCATGTAAGCGGAGGTAATTATAACTGAGTTACACATTAACTCATCTTGTAGGCTGGCTTAACGGTGACAATATATTCTTTCTTCACTTAATTGACTTGAAACCAATAAGAGAGCTCGTTCAAGAACAGAAGAAAAACTTTCCTTCCGTTTGAAGATTGTCTTTGGAGGAATGAATGAATCTTTTTCCTAGATGCTGCATATGAAAATTGGAGGGATTAATCAGTCGCCATTCTCTTTAATCCAACCAAATTCCTGTGTTATCTCTCAGATGGTGTTCAGGACGTTGTGTCATTTTGAGCAAATTTATACTGTATTCTTGGATTTCTAGCTGATGCTTCAAGAATCCTTGGATCGGGCAAAACCTGGTCTCAACACTGCTCCCTTTACAAGATGCCATGTATTAATGGCCTAATGGTGATCTGTACTAACTTTTTTATTTTCCCCAGTAGAAGATACAGAGGAAAATTTTCCTATCATTTCTTGCTGTGCAACGTTTTATGAACAATGCAAGCTTCTAGCTTTTCCACTTGCTTTTTGCCCATTCCTTCTGTTTATTTTTCTTCTGTGTACATCCTATACTTATTTATTTTATTAATTAGACCAGGTTTAAATTGCAATCCCACCTAATTAACTTGAGGATTAGGGTATTTGCATAAATAGATGATGATGCCCATCCCTCCTTTTCTAGACGCTTCATGTTTATCTCCTTATCATTATAGCTGCTCTGTTTGCCTAGTGGCTCTGAGCTAAGTTATGGACCGTTATATTATTCCCATGAATGCAATAAAATGAAAGCAACAAATCAAAGAAAACCTAACCTAATTCCTTCCCTTGGACTTGTAGATTTTAACTAAGAGATGCTCCAATTCCATTTCTAAATAGTTTTGTTGTCAACTCTTTGGATTAACCTATCGTTCTCCTATAAGTTATTCACTTGATTTTATTCATTTTCATAAAATTCTGATTAGAATTGGGATATCTATGCAGCTTAAGGATAACGGCTCGAGGCACTAGTCTAGAGTTCTTGAATGGAAATACTAGCATTCAAGAACATCTATGATACCACTTCCGTAATGATTTGATTGGTTTATTCTGATTCTTTTCTTGAAATGGTTCAAAAGTAAAACCGGTTAGTTTTAAGTTCGTACTACTAATTTTTTGGGTCATTTTACTGGATCAGCCTGAGTTTAATAGTTATAATTTTCATGGTCTTCAATTAAGACTTATTCAGAAAAATCCGTTGTGCAACATGGACCAAATAAGTTTGGGAAAATCTGTTTGGATTAGGGTTTGTTTGAAGAGTACTATATGATGAAGCTGTTTCTTTCCAATTTGATGGAATGTTTTCTCTTATCTTATCTTGACTATAAATTTTGTATATATTTTATTCGACTTCAATTATAAAAGTACCTCCAATCCAATTATGCGATTTGTTGCAATATAATTTTAAATTCATCTTTGTATCTTGAGCACCCATATTTAAAAATATAAATATATTGACATCCTAATTTAAAATTTAAATCAGACTAAAGTGATATTTAACGCGTGACCTATTGATTTACCTGGATTAATTTGACTTAATGAACCAAAAGTTCATTATTTTGGAAGATTGTTATTGTTTAATTAATTAATTAGATAATATTACACTTTTGGGCACTTTTGATAGTATCAATTCGCCCACTTAACTCTTGTAGACCACAATGAATTGGATTATAGATGAAGATCGAGTGAAAGTACTATGTGATAGAAGCGAACTTAAGAGATTCTTAAGAAGTAGGAATATCGCTATTTTCTTGATAATTAGATATTTTTCTAGGTTCTCATATAGTTATTTATAATACATATCAAATTATAAATGAATATGTACATTTATGGTAATAATCTTGGCTATTAATACCGAACAAGAATCTTGGCAATTAATGATTTTTAATGACTATGTTGATTGAATGTTACTTTTATTCAAATGAATCTGGACACCATTCGGTCTTAATTGATTGCTCAGCTCTTTATGTTGCCTCAGTTACTTGGTTTGCTTAGTACAGATTAATAATATGTTCTTATCATTTATGTTCGATCACCTCCATGCTCTTTCCAACACTTCAAATCACTTCTGAACACCTTTTTATCTTGCTCTTCCACATATGCCCTAAAAGTTAGTTCATTATTAGCCCACGTCTTGTTTTTAATAGATATGACTTTTGGCATTATCAATATTCTTAGAACGATGGGCAACTCTTACTATTTCATGCCAGTTGATGTTTCGCTTTCTCATGACGTCTCTTCCAATTCTATCACCTGCTTATAAATTGAAGGTTAAAGTGTTTCCTATTGATTTTTGAAGTTCTTTTACTGCCATTCTCATTTCTCTTTGCAACTTTTTGCAAGATTTCATAAGAGGTAAAATTTTCCTTTCTCATCTCGCATTTTTCTTTGCTTATTCCTTTACTTT
Organism: Jatropha podagrica; assembly: GCA_947857235.1. NCBI lineage: Eukaryota > Viridiplantae > Streptophyta > Magnoliopsida > Malpighiales > Euphorbiaceae > Jatropha > Jatropha podagrica. The sequence goes on along the minus strand of CANUEP010186380.1, from coordinate 23,294 downwards.
TCATAATACTATGAACTCTAGTACCTGTACCCCCCTTTCTGGAAAAGGCAAAGCTATCGCCATTGAAGAGTCTTCTTCTTCTTCAAGCTTTCAGCCACCAAATCAGGTGGTTTTCCTTCCAGTCGTTTTCTAGTTGCCATGGAAGCGGTGGATCAAGCTTCTAGGATATCACCTGGTAGGGTCCCATCCACCAGTATTGTCAATAGCGATAGGAATACCCACACGCCTCGTCTCAATAGAACTCTCAGCCCCTCTTCTGCTCAAACAAAAATAAAAAAGACTGAAAAAAAGAGTAAAACTAGTGTAAAGGAGACTAGGGTATTAATATTAAGTTCATTATTCGTTGAAGAGGATATAAAAAGACTCAAGGTAAAATATTCTATCCTAATGAGTTTGAGTTACTTCATGTGGGTGAAAATGTTTGGGCAAACTTCAAGCAAAGTCTCAACTTTCTTATCTTGTATGAAGAAAGTCTAGAAGCTTGTGTTCGCCTTCCTCTCCAAACAGATTTATGCAACTACCTTAATCAGCTCGGCATCATTATGTCACAAATTGCCCTAAATAACATTTGGATTGTGCTCGGATTAAGCATCTTAGCTCGTCAAGTTGATTTGGCATTTTCTCCTTATGTGATCAATGGGCTATACTCTTTAACAAATCGCAGAAAAGAAGATCACCCTCATCTGTCTGCTCAACGCTGTCTTAGTATTTTTGAGGGAACGACTGAATCCATAAAAGGGAGATGGAAAGAAAAACTCTTTATAGTGAGAAGTTTGAAAGATTTTTGGTGGAACAACTATTGGTCCCCAAACTATCCCATCTTTTGGGGGAAGATAGGTTATTGACCTAGGGAGAAAGCAAGTATAGATGCCCTCGTTGAATATGCTAATAAACCTCTTCATCTTTTAGATATCCTTGCCTTGAAATATCCTTCAACTCACTTGGGAAAATGCCAAAAAAGAATAAATAAAAAAGGTATATAATTGGATTTTCCCTTATGCATTCCTAAATTAGCTTTTAACATTTTGCTTTGTTGTATTGTCATCTTAGTTCAAAAAATAAAATATAAACATTAATTTTGTCATAAAATATTTTTCTATCACATATAATGACATTAAAAAAAATGAAAATTTTAGTCTAATAGTTATAGAATAATTTATAAATAAAAAAAATTATACTTTAGCTGATCATTGAAAACTTAATACACTCCATAATTCTATTGTTATCACCATATAAATCAAGCTCACATAAATAAAATGTCATGATTTTATATTATTTGCAAAGAATCTATTTGTTTTTGTTGGAAATATAATTTGATTTTATTTATTGTTTCATATATATTGAAATAGACATGTATATATGAATTCTGTAACAATGAAGAAACGAAGATGAATAGAATAAATATTAATATTAATAATATTGTTAATTATTAAAAAAAATGAAAAATTTAAAATATTAATTAAGTTATCTACTAATTATGGATGAAAATAATTTTTAAAAATATAAAAATTATTTTCAATTCAATAAATTAATATTTTACCACATAAACACAGTCAACATTTTAAAATTACGCCAAACTTCTGTTTTTATATAGATTGATGAGCAAGTTGATCAAAATCAAGTAGGTGGTGAACAAGTTGATCAAGACCAAGTAGATGGTGATCAAGTTAATCAGAATCAAGCAGATGAGGATTTTTCTTCTTTTTTTTTCATTTTTTTTGTTTAAGCTGAAACCCGTAATGAAAGCAGTATATATGAAATCAATTGAAATGCTAAATTTATGCCCATCCAAAGAAAATAAATAGATAAGCTATTTAAAAAATAAAAAAATAAAAATTTTATGCGAGAGAAACGGTCAAGACTCAATACTATCACACGAATTTTCCTCCAGCTCCATCAATGTAGCAAATCCAAGCACTATAAATACTGCAACCAAATCACATTTTAAATCATCAAAACATATTTTATTAAATAAAACCCAAACCCAAACCCAAACACAAAAAAATAAATAAATAAATAAAGATGGCAAAGGTTGCGGTTTTCGTTTTGGCTCTTGCATTGGTAGTAGTATTCGTATCAGCTCATTCAGCTGTTAGCGAAGAAAGCTCAAATCCAAGCATTCACGAACAAATCGACAAGGCAGCCGAGGAAGAGAAAGGGGCCGTCCATGGAGCCACACCCCCTAATTCTGGTAAAAAGAAGGAGGAAACTGCCGCTTCACCAGAAACCGCAAAGAAAAACCAAGGCGATGGCTCCAGCGCAACATGGGGTACTTGGATCAAGAATAAATTAGGGTAAGGACTTTGTTTAAAATTATCAAAGAAAAAATAAAATTTAAAAAAATGATTGCATTAACGTGTTTGTTTGTTTGTTATCAGAGGCCTTGAAGGATTAATTTCAGGAAACTCGCAACAAAAACCATCATCAGCAGGAGGGCCCGCACAGGCACCATCTTCACCCGCTGGTTCTGCAAAAGCACCCTCAGCTAAGTCCAATTAAGATTTACCTTCAAAACACTAAATGTAGTTCATCCTTCCATTTTTTTTTTTTAAATTTTGGAGGGATCAATGTTCCTCAAACAGTTATTTATAATACATGTCAAATTGTATTGAACATGTATATTTATCATAATCTTTGTTATGAATGCCGAATAAGAATATTTTATTGATTGAATGTTATTTTTATTTAAACGAATTTGGATAATGTTTGGCATAAATTAGTTGCTCGATTCTTTATGTTGCTCTGTAATGGATTTTGTTAAAATTGAAAAGTATTGGCAAATGAGTTAGATTTTGAAGAATTTGGAGAGATTGAAGTTAATTGCTAAACAAAAATTTATAAAAAAAATATTTATCAATTCACAAATCCTGTTACTAATTATTATCTTATCAATTTTATGTTTTTAAATTATAATAAAAAAATTTTTTAAACTATAAATTTATCTATAAAAATTTTAATATTTTCAAATAATTTTTATTATTATATCGAAATAAGAAATAAGAAATATTGAAAAACATATATCTTTTTAAAATAATCTTTTTTAATTTTGGAAACCGACGGAAAATTTTCTTTCCTTTATTTGAAATTGATTTGAATACCGTTCTTGGGCCGACTGTGCTTATTTACTGGCCCATTAAGCATCCTTCACTTCCAAGTTGTAGTGATCCATGATCCATCTAAAAAAGCATATTTCACAGGCAATAACCTTAAAAAAAGTGCTTAAAAAAAATCCAGAACATTCGTCGAGTCCACTAGAAAAATCGAGTATAATCGGAAAGTACTGGAATGCCCCGTCTACTCATTATAAATAACGAAAATCATCTTTTCTTCATCAAGGTGTAATTCACTGTCTACTGCAGAAAAAGTTCTCTGCAATCAAAACAATCAAGCGATCTTGTTCGGATTTCAAGCTAAAAATGTCGCTAACTCCTTTCTTCGGTAACAGAAGGACCAACGTCTTTGATCCTTTCTCTCTTGACATTTGGGATCCGTTCAAGGATTTCCCTTTTCCTTCTTCTTCTTCCTCTTCTTCGCTTTTCCCTCGTGAAACATCTGCTTTTGTTAGTACTCGCGTAGATTGGAAGGAAACACCAGAAGCTCATGTGTTCAAGGCTGATCTTCCTGGGCTTAAAAAGGAAGAAGTGAAAGTAGAGATTGAAGATGATAGGGTGCTGCAAATTAGTGGAGAGAAGCATATGGAGAAGGAAGACAAGAATGACACTTGGCATCGTGTGGAGCGTAGCAGCGGCAAGTTCTCAAGGAGATTCAGGTTGCCGGAGAATGCAAAGATTGATCAGGTTAAAGCTTCAATGGAAAATGGGGTTCTTACAGTGACGGTGCCTAAAGCAGAGGTCAAGATACCTGATGTGAAGGCTATTCAGATCTCTGGTTAAGAATTTTCAAGTTGAGTGTCATCCCTCTAGTGCGACAATATATCTACTACTATGTAATGAATGCTGAAGCTTTCTTCATGCGTTGTGTGTGTCTATGTGCGTTTGTTGAGTCGTGGGTTTTTTTGGTATGTTGAAAGTGTTTGAAATTATGATAGCTATAATGTGGAGATGTTTAACATAACGTAATGCAGTGGGTCTTTTTTATTTTCTGTGGATATCCAAGTTAATGAAATCAATACCTATGTTATTTGTAGATTTTGTTAATCTAATGAACGGAGCGGAATGTGATTCTTGTTTCAAATTGCAACAAGAAACGCAAGCTTAAATTTTTACTTAAACAGCAGATGTGTTATCTAGAAGATAACTAATACATGCTACCTGCTAGAGCAAAACTCCGTCAGTCAAAATGTTAATATACTCTGTCTACGTTTTCCGTATGATATTTGCTGTAAGAGGTTCGTTGTCTTGAATGCAGAATCCTGTGAAACCATTCAAGAAAACTGTTGGAAGAATCTTCGAATTTCTGCTGATCTTCTTCTTGAATTTCAGGGCGCTCTGCTTCATTTCTCTTCTTCTGCAATTCTCATTAGACTAGTCGCTGCTCTTTCGAGTTCCCATATGTCCAATTTATTTTCTATTTTTTAGCCAAGTAGCTATACATTTGCCTCAGCTGCGGTCATCTTTTCGCCCATGTTAGAATTCCAACTGCAACGAGTCCCAATTGGTAGATTTGCCAACACTTGATTTTCGTTGTGCCCCTTCACCATCAAACCTTTTATCTGTCACAGCCCTCTATAAATTCAACCCATTCAGAGCAATAGAATGGAATGGGTTGGATTTTGTTAACCTCAAGAAAGGCCTATTGCTTTTAGCCAGGCAATGGAGCACCCCTATTATATATATATATATAGTTTGTTTGTTTACAAGCTAAGCACTCTACCAACCTGCGCAGGCATATCCTGTCATCAGCAATCTGCAAACACAATGTTATACTCTTTCAAGAAGGTATGTTTAACTGATAATTGAACGACACAGGATTATTAAGCTAAAATAATGAGCTTTAACCTTGTATGTCAGATTTAATTGATATAAATAGTTATTAATGTTACTGAAAATAAGATATTCATTTCTCGACCGCAGATTTATGGCTTTTTTATGATTGTTGTGAAGCATAAACACCCCGGGCAGGGTGGGGGTTGTTACGATTATACTAGAAACTTGTGCCCGCACTTTTCTGTGTTGCCAACACTGCAATACGATCTCTCCCACAGTTTCTGTAAATTTCTTTTACAAAATTCAATCCATTCAGATTTACAAATTGCATTGACTATGTTTGCTGCCAATTCTGTCACAGTCTTCAATCTTGCAAAATCCACAGATTCACATTTACTCTGACTGCAGTTGAAGCCTTTCCATGATCTTACACTGAAGATGGGCTATTATTGTGATAATTTACTCAGCAAAAATTCCATTTCTTTTTGGTTCTTGCTTCTGAGTTTAACAAGAACCCGAAAAAAAAAAAAAAAAAAAAAAAAAAAAAAAAAAAAAAAAAAAAAAAAAAAAAAAGAGAGAGAGAGAAAAAGAAAAGAACAGATGAACAGGAATGTCTCTTGCAAAATTACGATTTATTTATATAATGAAATACAAACATATAATCACACATACATTTAACTTTCAGAACAAACACACACAACATTCTCTTTTCATCTCTAACACACCCCAGCGCAATTTATAAGAGAGGAAAATGCTTAACCAGAGATGTCAATGGCCTTCACATCAGGTTTCTTGATTTCCTCCTTAGGAACAGTTACAGTAAGAACTCCATTCTCCATTGAAGCCTTTATTTGATCCATCTTTGCATTCTCCGGCAGCCTAAATCTCCTCATTAACTTCCCACTGCTGCGTTCCACCCGATGCCAAGTATCATTCTTCTCTTCTTTCTCCACATTCCTCTCTCCGGTGATTTGGAGAACTCTGTCATCTTCAACTTCTACCTTCACTTCCTCTTTCTTCAGCCCAGGAACATCAGCCTTAAATATATGAGCTTCTGGTGTCTCCTTCCAGTCTATGCGAGTGTTAATAAAAGCAGAATTCTCACGAGGGACGATTGAAGAAGATGAAGGGAAAGGGAAGTCTTTGAATGGATCCCAAGCGTCGAAAGCAGAGAAAGGATCGAAAATGCTGCTTCGTGAGTTACCATAGAAACTTGGAATCAGAGCCATTTCTGATTTGCGTATGGCTTAGAGAAGACTTGATTAATCACTCAGAAAGTAGTTTGCGAATTTCTATTTTATGTCGACGGTGAAATGCGGAGAATGGAAGAGATATTTATAGGGAGCAGAAGGAGACTCTGGTGATTTCTTGAGTATTCAGTAGCAGAAGAACATGGAAAAGTCTGGATTCGGCTTTCTCGAGTAAATTCTTGAAACTTCGTTCTTGGTTTTGAAACGGGTTAAAATTAAAATGCAAAGATTGGGCCAACCTTCGCACTTGTTGTTATCTGCAAATATTGATTCGGTGTTGGGCCCAATTTGGGCCTGACACAAATTGGCTCGAAGCCGGTCCGAAAACGAGTGGATCTTCACCCGGCTCTTCTTGCATTTTCAGTTCGACTTTGAAGACATCACCGACATCCGAGCAAGAACATAAAATTGGTAAATATTGCTAATCATAATCAATTTCATTTAATTAGAATATTGAATTTCAACTGAAACATAAGAAATGTTGATTTGTGAATGATTTTAATAAAAAGTCATTGAAATTCATTTGTACTAGACAAGTTACTGTAGCATGCCACATTTAAATTTTATTTATTTTGATAGACATATTTAAATTTTATTTTTATTGTTTTGAGTTTTTAAATTTTTTATTTTTGTTATATGTAATAGTAGTATATTTATATATATAGACTCGTCTAATTAAGTGCTCCAAGCTGTTACAAAAGAGTTTGAGTCTGTGTAAATGAACGCATTTCTTGGCACGTCGAAAGCAGATGGGTGGTTTTTATTATAAATAAATAGAATTAGATATTAAAAGTTCTAGAAGGTTTAATCCCTCGATAGCTGGCGATGCCTTAGGTTGCTTCCGTCCAGCTCTTATATAACTTGGAGTATTTATTTATTTATTTATAATGTTCCATTTTAAAAAATATTAATTTATTTATTTAAAATCATATAAGTGCTTAATAATTAAATTATATAAAAATATATTGATTTATAAAATTCAATTTTCTAAATATAAAAAATATATATAAAATATTTGGATCGGTAAAATATATTTTTTTATATAATTATTCACATTCATTGTTTTGGTTAAAAAATTAAATTCATATTATTTAGAAATGTTTTCAGAATAAAATTACACCATAAATAACAAAAAATACCGAAATGTAATTTAATGTATATAATATTTCAATTGAATTACTCAAATTCTAGCAATTCAAGTATGAATTTTCAGAATCGTGGAAGCTATTACTATTATTTTAATTTAATTAGAGAAATTTTGCAATATTTTAATTGATAAATGGATTTTCTTGATTTAGTATTTAGGTCAACTTTTGAGAAGAATTTTAATGCACGCGCTAATCATGGAGCTGAGCTTTTAAAATTTGTTTCAGAATAAATTTTAGTTTCAATATATATGCAATTTGAAATAATCAATTTGAAAATTTAAAAATTAATTTAATTTTCAATGGAGAAAATTTGAGGATAATGCACCATACAAGCAATTTGTTTGCGGGCCCTCAAAATAAGTGCAGCTAGACTTTATTTTTTATTGATGTTCTTCAAAACATCAAACCACAAAATATGCAAAAACTGTGATGTTCTAGAAGTAAGAAGAAACAAGTAGCACTGATAGTCTCACCACCATTCACTGGCCAATCAACTCATTGATGCCTTGATGGCCTACCCTTCTCCACAAGTTACATACTAAGCATTATAATAAAACAAAAATGCTAAAATAATGGTCTTCTGGGAATTCAGATATGCGTTTGTTTTTATTTCTTATGGTCATCTTTCTAATTTCTATTTTTCATAAAAAATTTATTCCGATATGGGTTTCTTTCAATTCCCAAGAACGTCACATGATATGTTAGATTTTGATTTTATCACATTTTTGGATGTTTATTATAGTGGTGTGGAAGTTGTGGTTGTGAGGTGACAGAATAATCAAGCGACGGTGACAGTGGCTGCAATGGTGATAATGGCATACATAATATTTGGTTTTTTCCTATTATTTGGTTTTTTATAATAAAATTGAATTAAAATTTCAGAATTAGGTTGGTTCGGTTAAAATTTAATGGACAAATTTACTTAATCCATTTTTACGATTCGATTTATTCAAACAAGTGAAGGGATAAAGACAAAATGTTTTTTAAAAGATTTTTAGTTTTATTTATTAGGGAAATAAACCCGGTTTAGGTAAGTATTTTCCAAATCGAACAGTGCTCCTGTTTTATTTTAAACCTTCTCTAATATTTTATACGCACAGGATATATATGCTCTAGTATTTATACTCTTAAACTTCCCCGGTCTAGACATCTCAATATCTCATAGTGGGAGAGAGATAGAGAGAAGAGATGGCTAAGGCTAAGCAAGGACAGAGAAATGGCCGAGTAGTGTTAGTGCCATGTCCATTCCAAGGCCATCTCAGTCCTATGCTTCAGCTAGCAACCATTCTTCATTCCAAGGGTTTCTCTATCTCTATTGTTCACACCAATTTCAACTGTCCTAAAACCTCAAGCCACCCAGAATTTGATTTCCAACGTATACAGGAAGGCTTATCCAGTTATGAAATTGCCTCTTTGAACTTAGTAGATATTATATTAGTTCTTAATGAGAAGTGCAAAATACCCTTCCAGGAATGCTTGCTTAAGATGATAATGCAACAGAATTCAGATGATGAGATTTCTTGCATTATTTATGATGATCTCATGTACTTTTCTGAATCTGTTGCTTATCACCTGAACATTCCAAGCATCGTTTTGCGTACGAGCAGTGCAGCCACTGTCATTTCTCGACTTGCCATTCTTCAACTCAGTTCAGAAGGTTACCTTCCATTTCCAGGTAATAAAGCATTCTTGATTATCTAAACTTTGGTAATGTTTCTTGTTATTCTCTAATTCTAACGGAACCTGAATTGACATGCAGATGCTGCGTCAAACGACCCAATTCCTGAAATTAGTACCTTAAGATACAAGGATCTACCAATTTTCAAGTTAGGACCACGAGAAAATTTCTACCAACTGATGGCTAATGCATGTGATATAAAAACATCGTGTGCTGTAATTTGGAATACAATAGATTGCCTTGAAGAATCACTTCTGGCGAAACTACAAGCAACGCAATTCCCAATTCCAATCTTCACAATAGGCCCTATGCATAAATTTGCACCAGCCTTTTCTTGCAGTCTATTGAAAGAGGACACCAGTTGCATTACATGGCTTGACAAGCAAGATCCTAACTCAGTTCTTTACATAAGCTTAGGAAGTGTAGCTTCAACAGATGAAACAGAGTTAGCTGAAATGGCATGGGGTCTGGCAAACAGTAAGCAGCGTTTCTTGTGGGTGATCAGGCCTGGTTCATTATCGGGTTCAGAATGGATTGAATTCTTGCCTAAGGGTTTCTTGGAAAGTGTTGGAGAGAGAGGTTGCATTGTAAAATGGGCACCGCAGAGGGAAGTCTTAGCACATCCAGCAGTAGGAGGGTTTTGGAGCCATTGTGGATGGAATTCTGCATTGGAAAGTATATCTGAAGGGGTTCCAATGATATGCAGGCCATGTTTTGGAGATCAAATGGTAACTGCAAGGTATGTGAGTCATGTTTGGAGAACAGGTTTGATATTAGAGAACAAGATAGAGAGAAAGGAAATAGAAAGTGCAGTAAGAAAGCTAATGATAGATGAAGAAGGAGAAGAAATGAGAAAGAAAGCTGAAGAATTGAAGGAAAAAGTTGAAGGTTGTTTCAAGAGAGGTGGTTCCTCTTACAATTCTTTGAACAAGTTAGTAGAGTTTATGTCAGCTTAATTAATTAGCAGTGTATATTTGTTTCATGTCAAACACAATGCCATTTAATGTAATTTGATGAATAAAGGGAATGGAAAAGCTTATGTAAAATGATTGTATTCAATAATTCATTACTTAACTATCACTGATCTGCAAATAGTACTCATTGTGACTAAATCCCGAATCAAATTAAGTATTTTTTATTAATAAATTAAGTTCGGATATCAATAGTTTATGAAAAAAAATCCTTTTTATATAAACTAACCATACTCAATAATTCATTACTTACAGAAAAATTAAAATAGCAAGTGGGCACTCGACCCTAAGACTTAGGGAGGTTCTTTGATGTTTTGAACACTATGCTCACATGATTTTTGTTATTAAAAACACTTTGGCGTTTTCATTAAATTAAAATTTCATCTTTGCCCATGTCAGTTTTATTAATTATATGTCAAAATAAATAAATAAAATAAATGAATTCGATGTATTATTTTTTTTTTTTTATATCATCAAAAGTCTTTTTTTTTTTTTTTTTAATACACGAGGAAGGGACAAAACCCGAAGATAAAAACAAAGCACTACACAGAAATCAGTCTTCCTGTAAAGTTAGTTATAGTAATTTAAATAAATGAAAAAAAGAGTTAGTTTATTTAAAAATTTCAGTGAAGGTAAGATTGTTTTGTCGAAATTAATTTTATAATTATAAGACCTAGGGTTATTAGAATCAGACTGATCCTATTGATTTATCCCAAAACCGAACTACATTTCGGTCTGGATTAAATAGCAAAAGCCGGATATAAATTAGTAAAAAATAGCGAAAGCCCAATAAAAACTGACGAACCAAACTGATTTGAACTGCTTTTCGATTCAAATAGACATCATCTCTCTGTGTTTCCAGCTCATTTCTCACGGAATTGTAGGTCCTTTGCCCAAGCAACACTGATCCTTGGTTGATTTGTTACTTTGAAAGATAAATAATTGATTTGTGTACTCTTTTAATTCGATTTTATTTCATAAATTATTTGTGTCAATGGATTAGTTTGATCCAAAACTTGAGATAATGGGTCTATCAAATTTAAAAATTATATATCAAATTTAATAAACTTTAGGGGGTTTGTTTACTCTTTTGGTTCTCCCACTGTCCAATGCCCACATGGTAGCTTTGCTATTTACGCCGATTCAACATGGCATGTTGGTGGCTGGTAGATTAATTTATTTTTTATATTTCTCCAAATAAATATAGTTTATCTCAAAAAAAAAAAAAAAGAAAAGAAAAATCTTATAATTATAGTTTCCAAAATTATATTATCTCTGATGTCCTTTGCTTTTGTCTAACATGATTGGACTTCAAAATGATCCACAATCTCGTCCGTCAAAGCACTTGCCATTTGATTTGACTATCATGAGCTGCGTCTCAGCCTTAGAATGACATTACACAAAAGAAAGAATTAGTATCAATTCACTTATTAAATCAATTATAAATAATATTTCAATTTAAATGAATTTAATATTATTTAAAATTTTTCTTTTATTAACTTGATATGTCACATTATCCATATATTGAGTATAGATAAATTTTATACTTATATAAAATATAATTAAAATGATTTTGAAAGTTTTAAAAAAATTAAAGAAATTTGTTGAACTAAACTAATTCGGCTTAATTCGATTTAATTTTGTATATAATTTGTTTGATTTTAGTTTTTAATAATCAAATTTTTTTGGATTTGGTTTGATATTATTAAATTCGAATTTCAACTGAAAAATTAATCTATAAAGTGTTCAATTTCATTCCATTTAAATCAAATCAATTGTATAATCACTTTTAATCTTTTCTTAAAATGATGTTGATTATATAATTATTTCTTTTAAAGATAGTAATCGCGGGATTTATTAGTATATAATGACGATGAAACCCTCACAAAATTCAGAGAATTACAAGAGAAATCCCCGATAGTTAGGAGTGCAAATTTATGCATGAGCCTATAATATTTTATATGTTGTATTTTTTAACGGTAGCTTATAATTACATAAAGATTTGTCTTTTCCTTAAGATAAGCACAGCACAACAGGTGGGTGAGGTGGCCCAATCTTCGAAGTAGGATTTGACCCATTTGAAAGCATTATCGGATCTTCAAGAATTTGCCAGAAAAAGCCCAAGTCCAGACTCTTCCATTCTCTTCGATCTTCATGTACCGAATAGTCCAGAAAAGACCAGCGATTCTCTTCTGCTTCCTATAAAATGTCCCTTCCATTATCGCCGTTTCATCATCGATAGGAAAAAGAAAATCGTAATCTACATCTCAGCGATCAATCCAATCTTCTCTGGATCAGAAATGGCTCTGATTCCAAGTTTCTTAGGTAACTCACGAAGCAGCATTTTCGATCCTTTCTCTGCTTTCGACGTGTGGGATCCATTCAAAGACTTCCCTTTCCCTTCATCTTCTTCAATCGTCCCTCGTGAGAATTCTGCTTTTATTAACACTCGCATAGACTGGAAAGAGACACCAGAAGCTCACATATTCAAGGCTGATGTTCCTGGGCTGAAGAAAGAGGAAGTGAAGGTAGAAGTCGAAGATGACAGAATTCTCCAAATCAGCGGAGAGAGGAATGTGGAGAAAGAAGAGAAGAATGATACTTGGCATCGGGTGGAACGTAGCAGTGGGAAATTCATGAGGAGATTCAGGCTGCCGGAGAATGCAAAGGTGGATCAAATAAAGGCTTCAATGGAGAATGGAGTTCTTACTGTGACTGTTCCTAAGGAGGAAATCAAGAAACCTGATGTGAAGGCTATTGACATCTCTGGCTAAGCAATTTTCTCTCTTGTAAGCTGCACTGGGGTGTGTTAAGAGATGAAAAGAAGCGTGTGTTTGTTCTGAAATTTACATATATGTGTGCATGTAGTTGCATTTGCAACCTAATAAATTAGCATTTGCTTTTTGCTATTTGTTTGTTTTCAATGGTTGCCACCTGCTGTTTTAAGACCATTCGAAACCCTTTTTATCAAATGCCCAATCCCTGAGTTATCGCATTGATGGTGCTTATTCCATATTCCTTAAGTAATCCCTCATTTGAAAGAAATTCATTTCATTGGAAAAGAAACTCTGTATTATGAAATCTTGTTGAAACGCCAAAAATTTTTGTAGTAAACTTTATCAATTTGGGTAAAAGATTACCATTCCAATCGCTGAAATATGATATTCTGGCTGTTAGTTACCTAAAATTGGAAAGCAAATGAAGTAGGAAAATATTCTTTAGAGCAAAAAAATGAATTCAGGCCCTTGAAACAAAGATTATTGAAGGCCTGAAGGATGAGGACAGAAAGTGCTAGTGTGATGGCCATTCTTTAGAGCCAAGTTAGTAATTCTCACCCATTTGAAAATAGAGTATTTTCCCCCAGAATTGAAGTCCAAATCCAAATCCTGAGCGTGCCAGAATTCACTGGACAGTTCGTTAACCAAAAGGCCGAACAAATTCCTCGAGCCCTCTGTTTCACCATTGACAATCGACATGGACAGCAATAAATATCATCGGATTCCCAAGAAATATCTCCATCGTATTCACTTCCATCACCAAGTTGCGCAAGACTTTCCCAACAAACGATTGAATTGTTCGTGTCTCGGAGACTATTAATATTAGTCTCAACCCTTTTGTCTATCTTCTTCTCATGAAGATCATAACGAATAATTCCATTACAACATTTATCAAGTAACCAAAGCTTATTCCCCTTATTTGATTATGCCAAAGGTTGCAGGTCAAGCTTCCATTCCAAAGTGTATAATTTTCTCCAAGTAAACCCCATTCCATAATTTTCTCTAACATAAAACTCGAACTCTTTATACTCGTAGTTTAAGTAGCTCCTCACCGCATAATTAATTTTTCTGATACAAAGGCAACCTTCTAAAACATGCAAATGGATATCAAAAGCATAGATGCGCGCAGAAGGAGGGCTGTACACAGGTACAGGGACCATGCAAAAGGTCTCATTAGCTAGATCAAAAGCAATTATCATCTCTGACCTATTTCTGTAGTCCACTCTTTTCAGCAAAAGCCAGTGCAAAGCACCATTGGCAAATAATCCTTCGGAGTAAGATATGGGGTAATCAGAGTAAGGGAAAACTGGAAGCCTTATCCAAAAATTGGATTTCAAACTGAATACCCAAACTTGATTTGACCTATGAAGGTCCGAAATTTTCACAACTTTATAGTCATCAGTAGAATAGTCATGCATGTCCTAATCCAAATCTAGAGCGAAATTCTGTTTTTCCATAAGGAGGAGACAGAGGTAGCTTCTTGCACTTCCTAGTGAATGGGTTCCATATAGCAAGTGTGTATTTTATGAGTAAGAGAAGTAAACCATTACAAGAACCATAGATTCTTGAATGCATCCTTTTTTTAAATGGGTGATTGAGCTCCCTGCAGGGTTCTTGCGATTCCTTATCAAAATTGACGGCATAAATATTCTCATTCCAATAGCAGCCTGAGCTATTTTCTTTTTCTTCATCGATAATCAGTTTGCGATTTGTTTTGGTTTCCATGGATCCCTCGAGATGCTGCTTGACAAAATTTGGGCTATCGATCAGACTGCACAATGTTTTCGAAACGCATCTGAAACGCAAGAGAGGCTTTCCAGCTTCACCGGAAGCCAAGGAAAATATCGGTGACCAAGTCCGATGGAAGTGTTGTTTTCGTCGTTCGTCTTTCAATTGCCACCGCTAGCAAGTTTTTGGATTTGGGGTTAGGGTTTAGACTTCCTGGAATATCACCATCTAAGAGTAGTTTTATATTGGCTCAACAAGAATGTTGAAAGACAAATTAATCCTCGGGATGAAACTACAAGTCGTTTCATAAATTTAAAAAAAAAAAGCTATGCTCGACTTGTTGATCCTCCTTAATTCTATTCCAAAACCAGAGCAACCGAGACAATTCCACTTCTACTTCCATTCAAATCAATAGAAAGAGGAAGATTTATTAAGAACCTTGATCAGAACTCAAAACTAGAAAGAAGTGGATGATAACGTCATTTTTGATAATCAGATATAAAAATAGCAACTCGACCAAGAACATGAGCAGACTAATTTGCCAACTTTTCTTAACAAAGGAAACACTAGAGGCATGCCCAACCTTGATGGCTTGCACTAGAGACATGAATTTTGATTCCATAATAATCCTCAGAAGGCCCCTTGACCTTAATCCAACTTAGAGAGAAGCTAAGAGCTTCATATAATAGAGAACTCATTCAACCGTTTTGAATCATCAAATAAAGAAATTTCCCATGCTAGTCTTGACATTTCCCATTCCCATTGTTGCTGCTGTAGCCTGCTAAAAACTTTGATCTGGGAAAGAAATTTCCTTATCAGTAAACTGAAAACGAGTGAGAAGTCCTCTTGGGATTATTCTGTATACAGAGAGATCATTTTTCTGCATTTTCTTTGTGTTTCTTTATATGTTCACGTACGCCTTCTCAGAAGCACCATACCCATGATTGCAAGTGTAAATATTAATTTATTTCACTAACATCATTTTCTACTGTTTAGTGGGAAATTACAAAATTTGTTTTTCTGAATGGCTCGGACGAGATTGCTTGGTATTTTTTATGGAGTTGCTGGATACAATCAATTAGGTACTGATTTTTTCATACTGTAATTTGGTTCTTGTTTTGTAATAATTGAATGGTTGAAGTCTGTCTTCGCTGCTAGACATTTACCTGTAAGAGGTTGCCAGGTACAACAAATTGCAGCAGAAATAAGCAAATTTCATTAAGCATGTCTCATCTCCTTGATCTAATAAAATCATCATATTAATCTGACAAATAATAGGCTTTTTTTTTATCAATTTGATACAGCATGTTCTTAATATAGCAACAGATAAAGGAAAGTATTGTTAAAATTTAAAAAGGAAAACAGTTTTTCTGACAAAAATAAAAATAAACTCCTGAGTGAATGTCAAACTTATTTTGACCTTTTAATTTGATTTCACTCACTATTCAGTATCATTCAATTCCTAATAATCTTGATCCAATTTTCCGAGAAATATCTGCATCGAATTCACTTCCATCACCAACTTGCACAAGACTTTCCCCACAAACAACAAACTACTTCCTTTCTGGAAGACCATTAATATTAATCTCAACCCTTTTGTCTATCTTCTTCACATCAAGATCATAACAAATAATTGCCTCAGAATAATCTACAAATAACCGAACCTTATTCCCCTTCTTGGAGTATGCCAAAGGTTTCAAGTCATATTTGCCTTGCAAATGCAAATGAGTGTATAATTTTCTCCAAGTAAACCCCCTTCCATAATTGTTTCTAACATACAAGTCGCTTTCGCGGTACCAACTCCTGTTCTCAAAAGTCATTTTCATGATACAGAGGCAACCTTTTAAATCATGCAAATGGATATTAGAATCATAGATGGACACTGGCTGAGGGCTGTACGCAGGTAGAGGGACCATGCGAAAGGTCTTATTAGCTAGATCAAAAGCAATTATCATCTCTAACCAATTGCTGTAGTCCATTTTTTTCAGAAAAAGCTAGTGCAAAGCACCATTGGCAAATAATCCTCCGGAGGAAGATATGAGTAATCAGTGTGAAGGAAATCCGGAAGGCTTCTCCAAAGATTGGATTTCTAATGAATACCCAAACTTAATTTGGCTTACAAGTATTTGAAATTTTCACAACTTTATAGTCATCAGTGAAGTAGTCATATCCTAATCCAAATTCAGTCACTTTGCTTTGTCCACAAGGAGAGACAGGTAGCTTCTTACACTGCCTAGTGGATAGGTTCCATAGAGCAAGTCTCCATTTTGAGTAAGAGAAGTAAACCATTACAAGAACCATCGATTCTTGTGTGCATCCTTTCTTTAAATGGGCGATTTAGCTTTCTGGGCATTTTCAAGATATGGGTACTGCTGAGTTGGTTGAGGCTACACTTTTAAGAGCTAGCTTCAATGGACGGAGATTCGTTTTCAAAGTCCAGGCTCTGTTTACACAGAATCTTTATTAATTCTACATGCTTTGTGTTCTTTTTCTTCATGTTGGACTGAATTTAGATCTGTAGTATATGTTCGTAGAAAAGCAAATATGATTAGAAACGAGTGAGAAGTAAATTTTTTTGAGTATTGGGAGAGAGAGATTCGAACCGAAATCTATTAGCAGGTCATATAAAGTTTGGTGTGGGAGTTCCAAGTAAATTGGCAACAGTCCAAATTTGGCAAAAACAAATCCTTGATTCTGATAAAAGGATGTTCTTGTGGTGGTTCCTGAGATTTTGGATGTGTCATTTGTAGGATGAGAGAATAAGAAATGTAATTAACTAGTTTTCCATCAGAAATTAAGAAGGTAAGTTGCTAATTTGGAGAGTTGTGCAAAAAAAAATAATTGGTTAAGTTCATAAATCGAACTTACCTAACTAAAACTTCAGTCAAATTTTTTTATTGTTTAAATCACTCAAATACCCAAAAATAATTATAATTACGTTTTATTGTTTGAAATAAATGAATTTTATAAAATTTTGTGGAATTCATTTAGAAATTAATGTTTTTTGTGTTTGGAATGAAAAAAAATGTAGATTTCAATAGGAATTCAATTTCATGGAATTGAATATAACTACATCAAATTCCATAAAAATTGATGAAATTTTTAAATGAATTCCATAAAATTAAACACTCTAATTTTTGTGACAAAACTACCCTCTTCTTATATAAATTCAATTTTTTTTATTTATTTAACTTATTTATTTTATCAAACTTGATCATAATAATAGACCATTAAACTTTATTTGATAAAATCACCCCTTCATATACAGAAGTATTTCCTTTTTTTTTTTCTTATTTTATTTTTTTTCTTTTTGGACTCTATAATTATTAGTGCGAAACTACAGCTTTTGTTTTATGCACTACTATTTTCAAGTATAATTAACAATAATAATCACATTCTCAAATATTTTTATAGTTTCTAAATTAATTAGTTAAATGAAGAAGATATTTTATATCTTTTTTTTTCTTGAACTGAGACATTTTATATAAATTAAAAATAATTACTATGATAAATATTATAATTATTTTATATAATATATTATATTTATATAATTAATTAATCAATTATCTGGGTGAAATTTGAGTTTTTTTATTTATATGAAATTTATTATTTATATCTTAGTAAAAAAAATAACAAGTTATGATATTGTACATAATAAATATAAATTTGTGTTTATTATTTACTTTTATTAAATTATTATGTTAAGGGTATTTTATAAAATAAAGACAGTTGAATTTTCATTCAACAATTTATTCCAAACATAATTTTTTGAAACTCAATTCAATTTCTTAGAATACCAAAATATGACAAATTTATTTGCAAATGAATTTTACTTAGAATTTTTTTACAAATAAATTTTACAATTATAATTCATTTGCTCCAAACGAGCTATAATGGCCAGTTTGGAACAAATAAATAATAATTTTAAATAAATAATAAATTTCATATAAATAATATACTAACATTCCACCCTAGCTAATTAATTAATTAATTATATAAATATAAATATAAATATATAAATAAATTTCTAAAAATCCATTTCTAATCGGCGAATTTTTTATAGTGGAATGGGGTAATATTTTGTAATCCATTCCATCAACCTCTAAAAACTAGTATAAATATTACATCACTAAACAATATAAATCTATAATCCATAGAAACTTTTAGCTACCTGTGTTTCCATATTTTGAAAATGTTCCCATATGTCCATTTTCTCATGTAAAATATATTTTTTATATCATTTTCGTATTTTTCACTTTTTTTTTTCCATTTTCGTTTCTAAGCAATATAAATATAAATTATAGAGATAATGTTTTTGGAAGTTAATCAAAACGCTATAGCTACATGAAAAATTATTCCACTAAAAGTTTAAAGCAGCCTTCGAACTAAAATGATGGGTTGTTAGTCTTGCTATGAGCTGGGCTTTAGAATGACAAAATTGTCTTTCTGAAAGGCAGCATTAAGCACAGGCCAACACCTCATTTGCATTTGCATAGTCCAAATGTGACAAAGGTTTTCCCTTCCAACTATTGTTTGGTGTTTCCTTACAACTTAGCAATATAAATCACATATCTTGATGAATTGTCTGACAATAGCTTTTTAAGTAGTTTTTAGCATTTTGATAAAATGCTATATTTTATATTGTTCGGCAACAAAGTATTTGAATTGTGTTTGGCAATAACTTTTTTAAATAACTTTTAGTATAATTTTTTATAGTGTTTAGTGACGTGACGTTTAAACTAATTTTTAGATATTAAAATAATATTTTATAAAAATTTATCTCATGCAATATTAAATTTTTAGCGTTTCATGAAAAAATATTCAAACAGCTAAATGTTATTAAAATAACTAACAACTATCAAAACATAACTATCATCCAGAATGTCAAGAGAGGATGATGTTGCCTATTTTTTCATTTTCAGACAAGTAATCTTTTTCTTTTGCTTCTTACCTTCTCATTTCTTTTTCTATTTTTCTTTGCCATTTAGAATCACTTCTTTTACCTTTTTCACCCATAGTTTCTACAAGAAAATAGAAATAAAAAAAATTGGGATTATTACAAAAATCTAAAAATAAAAAAGCAATTTGATTCTTGAAATCTCACTTTTATGAACTTTTTCCTTGTGATTTTATTTTATTTATTTTTGGTAAATTAGAGTTTTTATGGCAACTTAAGCTGTGTATTAGGTTGAATAGATAAAGAAAATAGTTACACAAATAAGTATCACCTTAATTAATGTCCCATAAATATAACATTAGAGATATATTTTTCTCAATATTTTTAATATTTTATAATTTTAAATTTTGTTATCCTTCTATATTTAATTAAATAAAAATTAAAAAACAATATTTGTTATTAAATAATAAGTAATCACGCAATTGATGCACCATCGGATTTATGAAATGCATTTTGCGTGAACTAATTCCATGGAATATTCTCTATTATTATTTTTTATTATTTTAATTAATAGGTAATGTTAGAAATCAAATTCTGTAAATTCAATAATCATAGATAGCACGAATCATGCTGTAATGAATATAAATATTGTTATTTGCAACATTTTATGCTATGTATAATATAAATTAATTCAAAATATGAAATTTTGAATTGATTTCTTGTTTAGCATGTTTAACTTGAAACATTTAATTTAATTAAATTTCATATAATTATATATGGAATAAATATATATCATTGAAATTTTATTTATTTTCATTTTATAAAATACTCATGAATTTGTAATTTCACAAAAAAAATAGACTATATTTATTTTATAAAATATAATTATGTTTTTCTATATGCCAAAAAAATAAAATATATAAAATCAAGATAATACTTAAATTAGAAATAAATGTATATCTTTGATGGCAAAAAAATTGAAACAAAAAGTTGAAAACAAAAATTAAATTTGAGTCAAATATTAAAACAAACATAGTAATTAAGAAAATATTACTGAGCTAAATACTGATGGATTTAAAATAGAACAAATGATTTATTTTTATGATTTTTGATGTACAATGATCAACATAAAAAAATATTTGGTCCCACAGTAAAAATTCTTTGATTGCTTATTAAATAATTTTTCTTGAATAATAAATTCTAGGTTAATTGAAACTCTAAATGTCTCGAATTGGTCTTAATTAGTAATAAATTGAAATGGTTCGATTTGATTTTTGGGTCAGACGGAATACTTCTCAACCTTACAAATTGGTATTTTCCAGGTTGCATAGTATGGGTTTATATATTGCAACACAGCAGATAAGAACTCTAATTGATTTATTTAGGAAATAGTAGTACAGCGTTTACTAGTCTTTTATGTTCTATCACTAACCAATCACTCTTTCTTTCTTTCTATATCAGAAGAACAAAGCCAAAGAGAGTCTCCCCAGAAGAAGAAAACGCTTTGATAGAGAGAAAGAAAATGGAAATGAATCATGACCATGGCCATGACGCGGGAATGGGAGGTCCATCATCAACCATGATGCATCCCCATCATAAGATGATGATGCACATGACATTCTTTTGGGGCAAAAATGCAGAAATTCTCTTCTCCGGTTGGCCTGGAACAAGAACTGGCATGTATATTTTAGCTTTAATAGTTGTTTTTGCTTTTTCTTTTCTTGTTGAATGGCTTTCTCACTCTCATTTGATCAAGCCTGGCTCTACCAACTTGTTTGCCGGTTTAATCCAGACTTTCTTGCATGCTTTGCGTGTTGGTTTGGCTTATTTGGTTATGTTGGCTGTTATGTCATTTAACGGCGGTGTTTTCTTGGTGGCGGTGGCTGGTCATACTCTTGGATTCTTGATTTTTGGTAGTAGGGTTTTCAAGAAAACTTCTTCTCCTCCGCCTCTTGCAAAAAGCGTTGATCTTCCTCCAATGAGTTGCTGATATATTATTGAAGGAAATTATTGGTGTTCGATTCTTGATTTTTTTGAATAATTGGATTTGCAGATTTATCTCTAGTTGTATCTTCTTTTTCATATTTTTTTTCTTGAAGAATAATCACTTTTATGTAAGAATAATTTTTATTTATGTTGTATTGAGGCATGTCCTTGTGTTATTGAAATTGATTTGTATTAAATTAAACATAGTTTTTGTTTTTTTTTTTTTTTTCTTTTTTTGAGAAGGGTTCTTATTTTGTCAATTAGTGTTTATTTTTGTAGATTACTATTAATTGATTTTAATGATTTAAGCATAATGTTACTATTTTCGATAGGTAATCCATTATTGGTTAATTACAAATAGTAAATTACAAATGCTTTGTTTTTTTTTTATAATCAAGAGGTGTAATTTCTCTTAAAATTTTATTTTTTTATAATCAAAATGTGTAATTTCCCTTAAATCGCGAAGCAAAATGCATTTATCCTTTGGTATAATAAAAAAATGTAATTTTTCTCAGTAAAGCAAAGTGTACTTTTTAGATATCGATATTAATATTTGATTATCTACCAGAAATACGTTATTAGTAGCACAAAGACTTGTTTGCTGTGGTTGAGATGTGGCAGCGAAGAGGTGAAGTTGAATTTTCCAAGGCGAAGACAGATAGCAATTAATGGCCCCAATCTATACGTTGGAGAGCTTCTATCGAAACTTAATGCCAAGTTCCTTGAGAAAATGAATTGTTCAGTAGACCCCAAGTCTTTGAAAGCAAATTTATGGTGAGAATTTGTCAAATGTATGCAATTGGAAAATTTCTTCATACCACACTAAATAGGATTGGAGAAATTTGTCAAGTGTTTCTCCACAAAATAGCCTCCATTTCCTTTTTAAATTTGTCTTAAATTATATTCTTTCCGTACTAAAAAATAATTCAGTTTCTATTTTTACATGAATTAGAAAATAATAATTATTATGATTAAATAATAATTTTATTCATATAATTTGTCTATTATACTCATTTTAAATAACACCTAAATAATTATTATATTTAAATAATAAATAAAAATTATTAAAAATAAGATAAATTTTAATAATAGTATAATAGATAATTTAAAAATTAACCATAATGTAAAAAAGGAAAAATGAATTATTTTTAGGAACAAATCAAAAAGGAAAAGTGGACTATTTTTTTTTTGAGTGTAATACCTTAAAATTTTATTTCGAAATATTTTCAATTAAATTTAAATTGTAAATTATTAGACAATAATTTTAGATCGAGTCAATTTGAATTGAACACGAATCAGGTATTTTTATTATAATTACTGTGCACTACTGTTTTTTTACTCTGACATCTAACTTAGGCGGTTTGTTTTTTTTCAATGATTTGTTTTATTTGTTTTATTTTCCTTTATTCTTTTCCTTTCTTTTCTTTCATTTTTTTTCCCCTTTTATTTATTTCCTTCTTCTTGCTGACCTTCATCCCTCTCTCTGCACAACCACTAGCAGCACCGCATCCCACCACAGCACCACCATCTCCGGTCCTCTCTTTCGCGCAAGGTAGCAGCAGCCCCTCCTTCTCCATTTCCTTTCTTCCTCTCTCTTCTCTCCCTGTCTCTGTCTGCCTCTCCAATGTCGCCGGCCACTTGCACAGCCGCCAGTACCGCCACCAGCAGCAGCAGCGGTACTGCGACATCAGCTACACCACCGCTCCTCCTCCTCCATCAGGCGACCCATCTCCAGCAGCTCCTCCCTTTGACGCGCGAACCGGACCCAGCTGCACCTCCAGCCGCTCCTCCCCTCCTGCCGGCCACCATCTTCTCCTTCAATCTCCGATTCTAGGATTTATCGGGACTTTGATATTTACTGGGTACCAATTTTATTATTTTCAGAATTTATTGGGTTAATTTTTTATTAGTTAGTTAATTGTCAGTAATTAATTAGGTAGTTGAATTTTAATATTTGTGGTTAGTTGTTAGTA
>CANUEP010186229.1:0-91641 GCA_947857235.1 Jatropha podagrica | reverse complement strand
GTGATCATGGTGGTTCTGATAATATGAAGAGTACTTCAGGTTATTGTTTTAATCTGGGGTTAGGAATGTTCTCTTGGTGTTGTAAAAAACAAGAAGTTGTTGCACAATCAACTGCAGAGGCAGAGTTTATTGCAGCTACAGTTGCTGCAAATCAAGCTTTATGGCTTAGAAATGTGTTATTTGATCTGAACCTGAAGCAAAATGAAGGCACAGATGTGTTTGTGGATAACCAAGCAGCAATAGCTATCTCAAACAATCCCATTTTTCATGGAAAAACGAAACACTTTAATATCAAATTGTTTTTCCTTAGAGACGTGCAGAAAGAAGGTTCTGTTGTTCTGAAATATTGCAAAACTGATGACAATGTTGTAGACATCTTTACCAAATCTTTGGAAAGAAGCAAATTTGAGTTTCTAAGGAAAAAACTTGGAGTTTACAACATCAAAGCCAAGGAGGAGTGTTAAGAAGTTGACTTAGGTGCCGCACTTCCAATTTAGTTGCTGCATTTTTCTTTTTCTGTTATGTTTTGACTTATTCTACTGCATTTCAGTCATTATTTCCATTTTTCTAGCTGAGTTGTTAAACATAGAGGCATGTTCCATGGTTGAGCTGAAATATAGGAATTGCTGTTATCCTTTTTTGTTGTATTTAAACACATTTGCAGTTAATAAAAACATGTACACTGCAATATTCTTTTTTTTTCTATGTTATTTCTTAGTTTGCTCCAACAGAGATAAGGAGTTAATCGAGAAAATCTTCTCAAGCAACGAAACTAAACTGATCTTTTCTATTCCGCTCTCTCGTTTATGAGAGTTTGATTCCTTTTTTTTTCCGCTGACTAAGAGTGGCTGTTACTCTGTTAAAACAGCTTATCACCTTGCTCTTTCTTCTAAAATTGCAGGTACTGAAGCTGGTCCTTCTGCAGACCTAAATCCTTCGTTTTGGAAATGTTTATGAAAAAAATAGTGCTACCAAAGGTCGAACATTTTCTGGTTAGAGCTTGCCATGATGTGCTGCCATCGAAGAAGAATATGAGAAGAAAAGGTGAGGAGTTAGACCTGATTTGCCAGCATTGTGGAGTAGGGGACGAGTCTTCCTATCATGTGCTGCTGGATTGTTCCTTTTCTAAGCTTATTTGGTGAATCTGTCCCCCGCATTTCACAATTCAACACTCTTTTTCAGATTTTGGTTCTTGGTTGAAGCATATAGCTGATGGCCTTGAGGATGAGCAGCTATCAGTTTTATTTATGGTGGCTTGGTCCTTATGGTATGCACGCAATCAACTCATTTTTCAACAAAAAGAGTTGTCACCGCTGCAAGTAGAGTAGATGAGACTCTTTCTTTGCTACTGAAATTTCAAGAATGCAGGGAGGGGTAGCTCAATCCCCGCCAAGTACTCAGAATCTTATACAACACTGGCAACCACCTGAGGATCAGTGCTATAAACTTAATATAAATGCAGCGGTTCAAGTCAGATGCATGTGGAGTTGGCATGGTGATTCGGAATAATCGAGGTGAAGTAATGGCCTCAGGTACAGCTCTAGTTCAACTGCCTCTCTCATCGAAAAATGCAGAGACAGAGGCAATTCTTTTCGATCTCAAAAGGGCTTAAGAAATGGTTTCTCGCGACTGATCATAGAATCAGATTGTCAACTAATGGCCAAGCTCCTTCGGGGCAGGGATGTTCCTTAGTCTGAATTAGGCACTCGTATTCTTCAAATTCAAGCTGCTACAGTTGATGTTCTTTCCTTTAAGTTTAATTTTGTTAGTAGGTTATGCAAGAGGAGAGCTTATTTGTTAGATCAAAATGCTTTCTCCTCTGAGCTGGTACCGCATATTAGGATGAAAGACGTTTCCTCGACTTCTTATCCATTTTGTAATGGCTGATTTAGCCTCTTCTGTTCCTTTATAAAATTCAATCTTTCATCTCAAAAAAAAAAAAAAACAATTGTGTTGAAAATTTTCCATTTTTAGTAGTGAATTTATGAATTCTAAAAATAAAAAATGAGTTTAATTGGAATTGAATTATTATATGCTTAAAAATATTTGAAACTTAAATTATAACTTTTAAGTATTTAATTTTCTTATAAATTCAAAAATTAAATATTTATTAAATCCAAATAATAGATTTGTCATATTTATATGCAAGAATTTAAATTAACGAATTGAAATGTAATATATAATTAAATTATATCATCATAAATTGATGGCTTGAACTAATTTCTTAAAATATAGTTTAGAAGTTATAACGAACTGAATCATATAGTTTAACAATGTAAATCATTAATATTTTCATCCTTCCCAAATTTTTTATTTTTTATTTATTTAGAGGGTTAATGACTGAAATAACAATACGAGCTACATAATAGAGATAGTTCTCTCATAGATTCATGAAATTGGTGAAAATAGAATTCTAACTCGAGATCTCTCACTCCTAAATTGTTATTAATAAATATAATAATCAAACTTCTATATTATTATTAGTCAAATCTTGATAGTATAAACAAAATTAAATTATCAAACTTTGGTTAATCTTAAAAAAAAAACTCTATTTAATCAAAGATTTGATTATAATTTGATTAATTTCAATAAGATTTAATATGGACAATTTAGTTTTAGTGACTAGTAATATAAGGGTATATTTGGAAAAAAAACAAAAAAAAAATTGTAGATTTAACGATATTAACTACTTTTTTTTAATCTGTGGGTAACTCAAACTAGAACAAAAATTATAGAAGGAAGTATTTATTTTACTTTATCATTATTTATGGAGCGGGCACTGAGATTTAGTGATACAAGGACACAGTTAACAAAATCGGTCGGCCCTCGGGAGATTAACTCAGAGAATCGCTGAACCAGATTCAACACTGAACCGATTTTTAAGGGCGAGAGCTGGGCTGAACCAATTAACCTATTGTTAAACTGGACCACACACGTAGACATACTTGATCAGACTGATTGCTTAATATCTTTAATTATTCATTATTATATTATTAATATTTTTAAAAAATACTAATTGATGCATAAACTCGAATTAAACTAATGATCCATCCATTTAGTTCTTCAATCAGATTACTGGTGGAGCCGATTTTAATAACACTGCTTACGACGAATACTCATCCACAAAAACACCAAAAAGTTTAATTCAATTCAATTTCGATTTTTATAGTTAAAAAATCAAAACCTTTCGTTGCTTGATTCACTTTTAAAAATCTGTTAAAACAAAAGTAACGCATTAGTTCAGATTTGGTTCTGAATAATTTCGATTCAATCTCATTTCTTAAAAAAAAAAAAAAAAAAAAAAAGAAGTCCGACTTATTTAGCTAGATAGATTCAAGTGAACTCTTCCAACCATTTAGAAAAGGATTCGCAGCATAACCACATGCAAGACAACTCGGAATAAAAAACAACAGAGGCCATTTCCAGAACTCAGAAGGAATGTATATATATATATATATATATATATGAAGAAGAAGATTTACGAAAAGTCAAATGGAACAAAGAGACAAAATGGAGCTTGTAACTCTCAACAAACAGAAGCATTAACAAAATAACTCAAGTTTTAACAATCCTATACAAGATTAATAATTCAGTATGATCACTCAAACTGGCAAGATCGCGGAGTACAAAGATTGAATGAAAATTTTAACCATCAAGGCTAGAAAACAGCAGTGCTACTCGTTAAACATTAGTAGGTTTGATTAGTTACAATGACAAGGCACAGAGGCATACATGGGAGCTTCAATTTAACATTCAAATCCATGCAGGACACATATTTTATAAAACAACAAATGTGATCCAGCCTCTCCCACCACTTATAAAACAAGGGGGAAGGAATTATGAAGAAAGATGTATGAGAGAGTCTTGAATATGCAAGTAAAAAACATTCCAAGATAGATTGCTTCCTACTCTTTCCAACTTTAACTACCAACTGCAGCCAGGAACTTCCTCTTGCTTACTGGTTCTTCATGTAAGACAACAACATCACTCGCCTTATTAAAAAGCTCTTCCAGCTCATCCACACCAAACCTTTGATAGTCTAGTGGTTTCTTGTATCGTTGCTGATATATCGCCTCAAAACAACCCAAGAAAATCCGACAAGAATAACTGACTAGAATTTCCTGTAACTCATGTTTGAATTGCTCAAGATTTTGGTCAAAATCCTCACATCTCGCTGTTGTACCAGTACTAGTCTTACCTTTGTTTGTCCTCTCCTCGAGTTCTTCAACTACCACCCTTTCCTCATCTGAGAACTCATCTGAAGAGCCGCCTCCCGTCATAATACCTAAATTCTCCTCTTGAGTCCCTTTTCCTTTCCCATCTTTCCTTGCTAGAACTAAAGGAGGTGCGCTAGGGCTTGCTTTCCAATTTCGAAGGTAGACAAACTTCTTTTGGCCCTTGCCGTCTATTGCCAATGCATCATTCATTTTCTTGAAAAGATTTACTAGCTTAAATGCCCCATACTCTGAAACATAAAGAGGCCGTCCATAGAGCTTCTGATACTCAGCAGGAACACGGGTAAGTGGCAAACATCCTCCTGATAGTTCAAGCAATTTAACTAGCTGCACCTTCAGACCATTTATGTCACCAGGCTGTACCCACATGGTTGAATGATATTGGTCATCATAGAAAATAGGACCAGTTGATACCTCATTCAAACCAGATGGCAGACTCTGTGATCTCATACTTGTAGGGAAACAAGGCATGGCTGTTGATGAACTACAGTTGTATTCGGACAAAGACTGTGACACTACTGAAAAATCTCTTGAGTTGTAATAGCTTTGTGACAGTCCCCTATATACAATTGCCTCCTCTTCATTTTGGCCATCAAAATTGTCATTTATATGGCACCCCATGAGATACCCAGCAATGTCAGGTGGTCCCGCATATGGAGGCCTCAAACCCTTTGAGGGGGGTACAAAGCCTTCCCCACGAGCCACACTAGGCCAATCCCAAACGAACTTACCAGCATTGCACAAAGCAGATGAGACACCTACCCCAGAAGGGATAACAAGGATCACAGTATATCCACGTTGTCCAAGAATGTGGAGCGCTGGAGCAAAATCAACATCTCCAGATATAAGCATGATGGAAGAAGGTGGTGGGTTGTCAAGGGCAAAGAGGAACATGTCAACTAAAATAGCCTTGTCAGCGGCATCTTTTCTACCATTAGGGACATCAATGAGTTTAACACCAGTTCTTTGGCAGCCCTCTCTGACTCGCCTAGGGAAGGAATTAAAATCCCCATATGCAGAAAACATCATAACTGCACCTTTAATTACAGGATGTACCCGTAAAGCCATTCTAATATTGCCAGCAACATCTTCAGGGCGGACATCACTGGGTACTGGGCAGTTCTCAATGTCCCAGAGGATAGCCACAGGACCATCTAAAGAGTTCCTATTTTGCTGGTTTGGGGGAGGTTGAAATGTCTGCATGTTTGTTTCCGCAGAATTTATTACTCTCTGCTCAGATATATCAGAGGGCACCAAAGATGTTGATGCATTTATACTAGCCATCACCTTTTATTTTCTTTAAAAAGCTAGAGATCCCTGTAGATGCTAAACAGAAAAACATGATTCAGAAAAATAGGATGACACTCCTCATTTAACTTGAGCAAAAAAAAAAGGAGCAAAAAATTGAGAAGCTACAATAGGCCGTGACATGCTAATATCCTCAGATTTCTCATTGCTAAACGCATCAATTTATTTATGTTAGAAAGCGAACTAATTGGTAAGCCAACTGGAATTTATAAGTTACCATGAGACAAATTATACAAAAAGAATTTAACACCTGCTAGACCTGGACTAACAACACAGCAATGGCAACTAAATTGAAATTAGTCTAATTTTAGCATTCTAGGGTGCAAAGTCTAAAAACTACTGAATTGCATTTTGGTACACACTAAATTCTGTCTGAGCTAAAGTTCAAATCCATCTCCAAAACTATGGCCCACATCAAAGAGCACAAAGTAAAAGACAAATCATATTATTCTAGTACACTAAACTAAGAATTCCAGTAAGTTTATTCTCATTTCTTTCTTCATTTCAAAGTTTGAATTAAGTTGGGTCGTCAAGACACATCCAAGTTACTTTTCTGGAGAAAGGCTGTGTCCCTCAATCTATGGCTTTCAACACAACGCAGAGCAACAAAGAAATTCAATAAGAAAACAATCTATCCCTCAAGAAAAGAATCAGGGGCAAAGAAAATGTTTTGTGAAAGACTCGAACCAAAGAGATATTGGACAAACTTTGAGTGTGTTTTGAAAGACTCCTAAAACAAGAATTTGACATTATATAATGAAAAGATGCAATATACAAGAGTTTAAGTCATGAATTTAAAATTGAATCAATAATCACATCTTAAATATTTATAGTTCTTAAATATAATCAATAATCAAGATTAACTAAGAAATATAAATACAGGAGCATCATTTCCACAAAATAGTTAGAACAACAAAGAAAAAGAATATTAAAAATACAGGCACAGCTAAGCCTAAGGCTCCACTTCTAGGTCTGCTTGGCCAGATTGGGCCTGCCTCAATGTACCTGAGATGTAGACACTGCCCTGAGTTTGCCTCAGGCCTAGGTGTGCTTTAAGAACACTCCTCTTTATCACTTTTACAAGGCAGATTTATCAGCAACATTCAATTCATCTAATTCCATTATTATGCATTCTGCAGCACAGGCCTAATCATATTCTGGCAATCCACAAATCCACATACAATGTCCATGGTCACAATTATTAGATTAGTTCATGACAAATAGATGGTTCAAGTTTGAAGCCAACTAAAAGAGACAAGAACAGGTTGTTGAATAATAATCAACAACCAATATAACCATGAAAAATCAAGCAATATATATTTGCTAAAGCTTAATACTCCTTATCATTCAACAAGAGGAAATAATTGAATATTATATTCTCATTAGGACCTTCACATACATCAAAGTAAGCAATAAAACACAATTTGACCCGATGCTTCTGTTATGACAACTTCAATTGGTGCAACTGTCAGCTAGCATCTAAAAAGTTCACTGAACTTATTAAGACACTCATATTTTGCCAATCTTCCTTCAAGTTCGCTTGGACTATTTTGTACACCCATACTGTCTGAAATTCCATATACTTAAAAAACCAGTTCAAATTCAACCTTGAGGGATTTAACCAGTAGTAAGGAAGAAAATCCATAATTAAAAAAAAAAATAACAAAGAACTAAAAGTTCCATTAACTCTAAAGCAATATCTACCGTATGAAATTGAAACAAACGTGCAATACCCATAAAATAATTTCGAAATAAAAACTCAAAATAGTAAACTTCAAACACTATAGAAAGTTTCAAAATCTAAACCACCAAATCATTAACAGTAATCAAAACAAAACAACTGAAGATAAAAAATTCCCATTTCTATTAACAGAAATCAAAATAAAAACAAGCAAAAAAAAATACGTACCTTAAACAACGGCTAGAAAGATTTACAAACGAATAAGCATCGCATCCCATCCAATCCAAATACAAAGCGCAGAAGATCAGTTATGGTTAATCAGAAGAGAGACGGGAGGAATTTTGGTCTTCGGGTATTCCTCTTTTCTTCTTTTATAACTTTTAGTTTGGGGGGTTTTTTTATGTGGCAAAAACTGGGATTTTGAGCAAACCGAGAAAATGGAAAACGCAGTTTTTAGTTTAAAGTGTGACAGACAGGACCTTGCTTTCTACATTTGGGCTTATCTAATGTTTTTTCAGCCCATAAAATAACAGAGTAATTCTATTTATGTCATTGTTTCTGTAAGTTCAGATTCCGAGTCCATTTTGACAAGCAAAGGTGTAATTCGATGGGTATAGAATGGAATGACTCATTTTAATTTAGTTCTATAATATTTTAATTAAAATTGAATTAATTCTATTTTAAATATTTTTAAAATTTAAAATTTTATTTTATACCATTCTATTGAAATTCAATTTAATATTCGATATTTCTAAATTTTTTAACCAAATACAAATTTAATATATTATAACATTCTTTAACAAATAAATTTTTAAATTTAACAAGGAATAATCATCATATTTTTATACATGCTAACCAAAAACATAATTTGATTTTAAAAATAATAAATTAATATCACTATTGATTCTTTTTTGAGAAAGCGCAACGAATTTGTTAGCTGATAATTTGATTTGTGAAGTAATTACGGATGTACTAGTATGTGGAGTGCACCAACTAAAAAAATAAAGTGCACTCAATCTAACTTCTAGGCTGTGGATTTAATTTTACGCATACGTTCCACCAATTGTGCGATAAAATAAAATTGATAGAGAAAATTATAAAAAGAGCTTGATTGTTTGAGATGTAAATTGATTGCTTATATTAAAAAGAAAGCTTGTAATTACAAGACGTGTAAATAGATAGTGCTTAAGAAATTAAATAAAAAAAGGCTTTGAAGATAAAATTACTTGTCTCGTTATAGAGTTTGATTTGTTAAATTTGTTGAATAGTTGGGACCATTGGTTGTTGTTCTCTTGCTTTATTTATAAGCTCCACAGATACTTTTCAAAAGGATCCACTGAGACACGTGTCCATCATTGGCTCTTTTGGTCTTCCATTTTTTATATGCATTAACAATTGCTTGAGGAATACTTTCTTTTTTTTTTTTCAACCGCGGCTCACATATTTACCCTTTTTTATAATTAATTAATTAATTAAAAATAATATCAGTCGGATCCCAACTAATTACAATCCAAGCTCAAATCTAAAATATAATACCCAAATTTAAAAATTCACAAAATGGATTCAACAATCACATATAACTAAAAATCAAAATATTTAATCTTATATCTATATACATAGTAGGTATATGTCACTCTTAATATTTAAAAATTCAATTCATATAATTAACAGCTTAAAAATTAATAATAATAATAATATTATTATTATTATTATTATAAAATCAATAAAATACTGTAGTTTCAAAAATTGAATTGGACCAGTCAGTCTAACCGATTTAATTGAGAATCGAAGTATGGTCCGATTCAAATTGACGACTAAAACTGAAAGGCTATAAAACCACTGAGAACCAGTGAAAACCGGACAGGAACCAGTGATTATTCGAGTAATTGCTACGGTTCAACTTGAACCAGCAAAGGAAAAAAAAAAAAAAAAAAAAAAGAAGAAAATCAGACAGAAAGTTGAAGCATTTCTGATTGATCTAGATTCAAGCGATGGCCGGACCACCTTCGCCTAAAGCGGCTCGCCAAGTTGTTTGGCTTGATGCTGGTGGTGAGACTCACTAGCCACTCTTTTGATTTTTCTCTTCACAAATCGCTTGAACGAGGTAAAATAGACTTTTCGTTTGGAGCAGTTTAGTATTCCTTGAACTTACTTGCTCTACTAAAAACCAGTGACATTGGCGTGAATATCAACGCCATC
Organism: Jatropha podagrica; assembly: GCA_947857235.1. NCBI lineage: Eukaryota > Viridiplantae > Streptophyta > Magnoliopsida > Malpighiales > Euphorbiaceae > Jatropha > Jatropha podagrica. Next base: position 82,218 of record CANUEP010186229.1, on the reverse strand, counting down.
CCCTTTCTATAGAAGGTAAAAATGCTCATTCTGACAAAAATATTATTAAAGATTTAAATTTTATTAGTTGAAAAATAATGATAATTTAATTTTGATTGATTATAATAAGTTCCTGTTTGAAGATAAATTATATTGGATAAATTAAAAAATTATATTATATACTATATAAGGTATATTAAATATGCTAGAATAAAATATCTTTAATAATTTTTTATTTTATTGATAGAATAAAAAAGACAATTTAATCTTGATTGATTATATTAATTTTCTATTTAAATCTAAAGCAAGTGTCATAAATTAAAAACTTATGTTATATACTATATAAGGTATACATTAAATATGGTAAGAATATAATATCTTTAAAGATTTTAATTTTATTGGTTCAATAAAAATTTAATTTGGATTAGTTATATTAAATTTTCATTTGAATCTAAATTCTATTCAATAAAATAGAAAATGATATCATATATTAAATAAGATGTATATTAAATATGGTAGAATATAATATCTTTAAAATTTTTAATTATTTAATTAATTAAAAAAATAAAAATAATTTAATTTTAATTTATTATGTAAATTTTTCTCTTTAAATTTAATTCCTATGGATAAAATAAAAAATAATATCATTTATTAAATAAGATATATATTAAATATGACAAGAATCTAAAATTTTAATTTGATAAAATGAGAAATTATATAATATATTAAATATAATGAAAATATAAGAATTCAATTTGATAAAATAAAAAATTATTATATATTAAATATGTACTATTTAAATATAATAAAGAATATAAAATTTTATTTTATTTTTTTGTTAATATTTAATTTAAACAAGTAAGTAAACAAGGAAAGTTTGATAAAATAATTATGATAAACAATAAATTTTATCCTAATCCTGTTTAATATTAAAATTTTTTATTATTTTTTATATACCGTAGAAAAATAATGTAATTATTTTTAATAATTTTCAATGTAAGTTTTAATTTGATTGGTTATTAATTAAATTGAAGATATATATTAATTATAATTATTAAAACTTATTTCACAAGAAATTAACTATCTTTGTTCTTTATTATAATAAATATATTTTTTATTGACAAATTAAAAATCTCTACCGCAAGGAATATTAATTAAATTAAATAAAAGCTCGTGTATTGTGTGGGAGTTGCTTTGTTTATTGGACATTATACTTTATTTAGAAAAAATATTAATCTATAATTTTATACTAAATAAATATTAAAAATAATTAAAAGTATTTTAAATAAAAATAAATTTAAACTAAGCTACAATAGGATATTGCAATATCTCATAATATCGGAAGGGTTGGTGTTTATGAAAATTCCAACCAGTAGAAAAGGGAATTCACGAATTCTGCTATTAAGGCGTGAGAGTATATGTTTTTAAATTGCTATATTTGTATGCATGTATATTTAAATTGAAATGGAATTTGTTTAATTTTAAATTCTAATATTTGACGTTTTTGAATTGATTTATAAATAAAAATTTTAATTACATAAATTAAATTTATTAAAATGACTCTTATCATCACTAAAACAGTTTAGACTACTAAAATAATCTCTAAAAATGTAAAATTAGAAAAATAAGAAAAAAATATAAATATAAATATCATTATTTTGTGTGGAAAGACCGTTATTTAACCGAAGATTTCTGCTTGTAATTTCAATCTAAACAACAAAATTAAGCTTTTCAAAATGAAATTTAACAATTACTATTATCTAAATGACATTTAAATATTCACATGCGTGCAAAATGAAGAATTACGATTAGTTATTATTTAATTTTATTATTGTACTTTCAATAATAAAACATCGGTCGATTAATTATTTTTTCTTATTACAGAAACGTAAGACCTCTTAACGATGCCTCTCGACCCCTATTTGTTACAACAACAAGCTGAAGCAAAACGAGAAAGAGGTCTACAAGAACCTCCCTTTGGAAATCCTTTAGCTTGGCAAGCCTGCTCACAATTTGGAAAATTTTGACATGTCCCTAGACAAGATCCTACAAGAGCAGCTGTCGGTTCTGCACAAAGTCATTAATAAGAAAAATATTTTAAAATCAAAACCAAAGATTCTAGTTTTGAATCTCAATGGTTCCAAAAGTTCCCATTGGCTGATTCGTTTACAATTTCAAACTGAATGGTTCCAAAAGCTCATGCATTTAGAAGATGGAAAGTGAAGAAAGACATTTTACCTGAAACAAGGAAAAAAACAAAGCATAAAACCACGATTCCCATATAAGAGCGTTGAGTGATCATTGCCATTGATATTAAATTGCTACTGTTCTTTGTGTTTCTTGGTTTGTGTTGGTGAAGCTTAAATACATTGTCCCTAACATGTTTACTTAAATATCATATTTCTATTTTTGCTTTTCCGTTTCAATTCAGAGTAAACTGTAATCCAGTTTTCAATTAAATTGGTCGAACCAACCGATCTGACCTACTTTTCAAAATAATGGTTAAAACTTAAAATTTCTAACACAATAATAATAACAAGAACAATGCTAGAGTTTTAGATGATTGTGACGATATACAGTGGCGAGTAAAACTTGTAAAACGAGGAAGCAATAGATCTTCTTTTATTTTTAAATCTTAACTCAAATTATATTACATGTTGGGTACTTATTATACTTTAATATTTTTGGAATTTAAAATATAATTTTATTATACTTTTTATATTATCTTATTAAATAAACGAATTAGTAATAATTAAGTTTAATAATGGAGGAATTGGTTTTCAAGTTTCGAATCTATTAAATTAAAATTATTTGATAAAAAATGTGTAATTTTAACTTTTTTACTTATGTTTTGTTCATTGTAATTTTTTATTTAAAATTAATTAATTTATAATATATAAAAATGAGGATGGACGGAAAATATTGAAATTATTAAAAATGTCCTTATTAAAATTATAATTAAATATTTTAATTTAAATGGTCAAAATAATAAAAATAATTGAATTTTGATTGTCATATTAATTTTCTATGTAAATCTAAATCAGGTAAGGCCCAATTTGCCCCCAGAATTTAGACACAATATACAATTTGTACAAAAATTAACTTTTAATATGAATTACACTTTGAACTTAACCAAAAGTAAAAAATGCCCAATTTTTATTTCAAAAAATAAATTAATAGATATAAATCAAATATGATTAAAAGATAATTTAATATTTAATCTAAATCACATATTATAAAAAAAATAATCAAGCAAAAAATAATAAATATTTTTCTAACCAAATATTTCAATATAATAAAATCTTTTTCTAATTCTATAATTTTTAAATCAATTACTTGTTAAATTATTTTTAAATCAAACACTATAAACCTTTATAATTATTATTGTATTTAATATTTTAATATTTTATTTTCTTATTTTAAATTATTTAAGTAATTTTTGTTAGTTAAAACTATATAAAAAATTTTTCTTGAAAATCTGGCATTTTATTCTTTTGGTGCAAATTGTAAAAAAGCTAATTTTGAGAAAATTGTATGTTGTGCCCAAATTTAAGGGGCAAATTGAATTTTATTTCAATCTAAATTCTATTGGATAAAATAAAAATTTATTTTATATTATATAAAATATTGTATAAAATATGATAATACTTTTTGATTCCACCTTTTTTATAATTGAAACCAATAATTTTAAACCGAAACTATAGAATATATCATTAAATGAAATATATAATGTATATATTAAATATGGTAATATATGAATATTATATAGTAATATAACATAATATGGTAATATTATTTGATGGATGTGGTAATATAATATAATATGGTAGTATTATTATATTATATGGTAATATAAAATAACGTAGTAATACTATTTGATGGATACTAAATATGGTTATAATCATTGTTTTGAAAATCAGACTAGATTGGCCAGTTTGATAAAAAATCAGACTATGGTCCGGTCCGAATTATATAAAAAAATCGGGTGTTTTAAAAATCAGTATGATCAATCAAAACTGGATAAAAATTAGCCAAAAATCAATTAATTGGACAATTTAAAAATCGATTCAATTCAATTTTTAGGTGTTTACACAAAATATGGCCTCTTAAAAATTGGACCACTAATTTTTTAATTTTTGAGCTTCTTTATTTCTAAACCTAAACTCCAATTATGTTAATTAAAATAATTAAAATGCTAATTTTAACCACATATAAAAATAATAATATATTTTGTGATCAATAATTAATTTTTAATATTAAATTTATTCATATTTTATTTTTTTTATTGAAAATTATTTATTAATTTTTATTCTCTTTGTAAAGTTAAATTTGAATCTGTTTTTTATTTGAGATCAAAGTTTTTTTAATCTATATTTTCAATTTTATTTTCTATAAATTTATTTTAAAATATTATATATAAAAATTCGATTGAACCGTATTGAACCTGATCAAATCCTGCAGTTCAGTGAACCTTATTTTCATTGGTTGACTGACCAGTTTGATTTTTAGAACACTGATTATAATATAATATTTTTAAGAATTTTAATTTTATTAGTTGAAAAAATAAATATAATGTAGTTTTGATTGATTATATTATACTATATAATCTACATATTAAATATGGTAAATATTATAATATTCTTTAATTATTATTTTTAATAAAATTTTAATTTATTAACTATAATTATTTTTCATAAGTAATTTATTCTACAGAAAATTAATATATTATTTATTATTTATTAAGGAATACAATAGAAGATTTATTATTTGATATAAAATAAAAAAAATTAAAAATACATATGTGTGTATAATATAAAATTATCATATAACACGCCATATTAACAAATCATATAATAGATTGAAAGAATTTTTTTCTCAAAATAAACATCCATGAAATTTATTATATATTCATAGATTTTATCAAAAATAATAAAAAACTAAAATGAACGCTAAAACAATAATTAATGCATTACTTATCATAATAGTTAATACTGATTTCTCATATTTTAGTAATATATATAGTTTATGGTATTGTATTATAAAAAAATTAAGTTAATTAAATTTAAATTTTTATAAAAAAATTTAAATTAATTGATAAGTAATTTTATTTTCAAAATAAATATAATATAATAATATAATATTATTATAAATATATTATTTCCTTAGCAAGTTATTTAGTTATTAAATTTTTCATTTTATTATTTTATAAAATATTATTTTATTTATATTTTATAAATAATCTCGAATTTTTAGTAATACAAACAATTCATAATATTGTAATTTATAATAAAAAGTTATATATGAAAATTGAATTACATTTACTTGCAATGTATAATAATCAACGAATACGAACAATGCGTAACATACGTGAATACGGAACGATGCGCAAACGTACGTTGGAGAAAACTAATTATATAGACATGTATGCACGCATAATGACATAAAGGCTACGAAAGAGATCCATAAACCCTTTACTCTACAAACACGATTCTAGTTGTGATTAGAAATGGAAGCCAGACAAATATTTTAGGAGATCTGTGCTTCTTTGATTCGTTTAATAAGTGTATTTATAGTTATAAATGAGTTTGTGATATGATAGAGTATAAATTTCTAAATACTCAGTTATCCATTTATCAGTAAAATATGTATACTAAATTAATTCAAGTTTAAATACTTTAAAATTTATAAGAGAAATTAATTATTTAGTCCCTGAAGTTTGATAAAATTATTTAAGTAGTTCCTCTTTTCCAATTGAATATTCAATTCATTTTTTACATTTGCCTCTGTTAATCTAATTAGTCATTTCGTCCAATTTTAAAGGTATTTTCCATAGAGTCATGAGAAAAGAATAGTAAGAGGTGAGAGAGTTTATTATACCTGGCTCCAAGACTTTCAAAGTTCAATTCATAAAAACCATTACATTCAAATGCCTAAATTATAGTGTTACTCCTATCACACAAGGCACAACATCTGTAGTGCACCTCCTATGACATCAATCGGTGGCAATAGCGTTGGCCATGATGGCTTCTTTTCTTAGGCAGTCAGGGCGAAGTCCTCTATAGGCTACTGAAGCAACAACAGAAATTTCCACAAGTCCTTGTTTGTTGCTTGGAAAATGTGATGTAGTTGTAGTTTCCATCAACAGACTCGTTCTCTCTCTCTCTCTCTCTCTTCTATGGCCCCCCTTTCTTCTTGGTGACTCGATCACCAAAAAAAATTTTCGATGATCTTAGAACTGTGACTCTGTAGGCTAAAGAAAAATAAAGCAATGACAACATATGAAAGAAAAAATTCAGATCTACAAAATAAATAACTAAAGAAGTTCAAGAATTAGGCAGATTGCAGAGAAGGCGTGAACTCCAATGGATGATCAACGCCTGTGAATTTGTTGTCGCCAGTCTGTAGCCCAAGGAGCAGCAATGGCTTTGGGTATGGGCAGGAGGTAGAGATGGAGGCGCAGGTAGAGGTAGAGATGGAGATAGAGGCAGAGGCAATGGCGATAGTGATTGAAGAGTCGCATATTTTGGGAACTTTGAAGATGGTGATGGTGAAGACGACAGTGAAGAAGATGGTGTAGGCGAATGTGGCGAGGAGGAAGAAAAGATATGTTGCTTTCATATTGCCTTGGGTATTTTAGTCATTTCCTTATGACTTAATGGAAAAAATTCTCAAAACCAGACAATAAGACTACTTAAAAGGAGGAAAGCAAATGTGAAGAAAGCATTGAATATTTGTCCAAAACAAAGAAATTACTTAAATAATTTCATCATATCTCAGAGACTAAATAAATAATTTTCCAATTTATAAAACTCCACCTGTTGTTTAAAGTATTAAACAGATTTGTATTATATATAGATAGTCAAATTTTAAATGGTTCTTGTAAGAATGCTTAAACGGATATTTAAATAAATTTAGCAAGAAAATTCTAAACAAATACGGGTATCATGTGCTCGAGCACCTAGGGACAAAAGAACACCAAAGAAGCGTTTAACAAATCTATTTCCAGAAATGGTTCTAAAACCTTACAAGAGCTTAAATGCACAATTGATAATCTCAAGATAAAGCAATAGATTCATGTTTTTACTAAATTTGTACGACTGACGAAAGATCGTCAGCATATTTATAGAATACAAGTCCTGCAGCAGATTCTCGACATGACAAAGAGAGTCCACGGAATCTATGGTGATAACCAGTAAGTTTACATTTGTAAACACTGTACATCGTGTACTTGTTTGTAACCAAATGAAAATTCAACAACAAAATCTTTTGATACCTGATATAAAGAAAATCCAACCTACCAAAACGTCCAAATCAGGCATCCAAACACGATTACAAGCGGAGAACTCTCTCAATTGCAGCAACATAGTATTCCTTTGGCATTGTACCAACCACCGACTCTCGCTTCTCTCCATTCTTGAAAAGCAGAACCACTGGCACAGCTTTAATTTCATAGTTCTCAGCAATTTGCAAGTCAATGTCTGTGTTGAGCACAAAACACTTTAGTTTCCCACCATATTCTCCGGCAATTTCATCAATCACTCGGTGAACCATCCTGCAGGGACCGCACCAACTGGCATAGAATTCAACTAGGACCAGAATATCACTTTTCAAAATCAATTTCTCCCATGAGTCCCTGGAGACATCTGCAGCTATAATTACCCAAAACATCCTGTTAGGAAGGTCATTAGAGATAATAAAATCTCTAAGCTTTGCCAGCATCAGCACACAAAATCTTGATCAGAAATCCTCAGTCTAAGCAGAAATTAAACCAACACCAAAGAAGTGGAAAATATCTCAATTCACCAATAATTATCATGAAATAATCTTTTCCATCACAGTCATTTGAATAAATGAAGAACAAAGCAATATGGTCACTGAGTATTTGCATACATAGATTGTTTTTTCTTATTCATCCAAAGGCATTGAATAAAAACAGTTCAATCCATTCAATTGTGAAATGTCTGATTCTTGCATGTTGACAGCTGGATTGATTATACAGTATAAATAACAAGTAAAGCAACTATCATGAAACAAATATAAAGTGAAGACCACTCTATGGATGGCAGAAATCAAACAACAGGCAGAACAGTCTCATAAATAATTTTCTACATAACCAAACAAGCAGAGATGTAAAGCAGCAAAGTGAATGCCCATATATATGAAGACTAAGACCTTATTTGGTATAAATGAATGTCATAAAATTCTGTGAAATTCATTTGGAATTTCATCTTTTAAAGTTTGTAATGAATGACAATATTCATTTTACTCCCAGGATTTCAACTTTACATACAGCAAGAACAACAACTATGCATTAATCCTAAACTAGTTAGAGTCAGCAATTTATAAATCCTTTGTCTCCATACTGCTCTATATAAATTCAACTTTAAACAATTCAGCAAGATTCTATCATTTTACAAACTATATAAGCCAAACAAGAAGTATAATATATATATATATATATATATATATATATATATATATATATATAGGCTAATCATTTTAGATAAAGCTAGTTTACAAACTAGAACAACAGACAAACAAATCAAAATTCTCCATTAAAAGACACTCAATCTTCAAGCAACACCAAAAGGCTAACAAATTGTTAAAATTAATGTTAGAAAAATAAACATAAGAACAACTACAATCAAAAAGACCATGTATCTATATTATATAACCATTCAACTATAACCCTTTCCAAAACTTTGACTACTAATTTCTAATTCCTTCTCTCCATACTACATGTACTAACGAAAATGCACAAAAGCTCTATTTGATTCTGCCATTTTGTGAGTCGTTTCCTTTTTTCTAACAGCATTTCCATTCCCTGCCGCTGCTTCCATCAACTCAGAACATAATTTGAAAGCCATATCTGGGCCATGACGTTCACGCGCAGCCTCTAACAACCACCGAATGGCAATTGCTCTGGCTTGAAACGACCCTAACTCAATCGGAACTTGATAGGTCGATCCACCAACACGAGTTGCTTTTACAGCTACATCAGGTGTTACTTTAAGTATTGCTTGACGCAAAATGATCAATGGATTGGATTTGGTCTTCATCTGAATCATTTTCAATGCTCTATAAATAATAAAAAACGCCAATGATTTCTTTCCGTTTTTCAGTATTCGATTAACGAACAAATTAACTAATCGATTATGATAAATTGGATCAGATTTCGCTGATTTTTCTTTTCCTGTAGTATGCACAATATACGATCAAACAACATAATTCAACAAATTAACAAATAAAAGAACGAGAAATCAAAGATTTTAGAGTTTTTGTTGTTATTTTACCCCGAGGATTGCGAGAGCAGAGAACCTTGAGAGGAGAAGGAGTCGGCTCGTGGTTGACAGTCAGATTTGAGCTTTTTTTTAAGTGGAAGCTGGAGAGGAATGGGAGAACAGTACAGTGACTGAAGGCGTGTGAGGTGGCGCGTGGAGAAGAGAGAGGATGAGGAGAACAAAGTGCTGTAGAAGAAGAAGCCATTGGAGAGTGAGGGTTTAGCAAGAAGAGAGAGAAATGCCGTAGAGAGAGACAGGGAGAAAGAGAGAGCGCAAAAAGGAAGCGGAAAAGTGGAGCACTTTTATGTTGATTGTATTGTAGAGCAGAGTTTACTAGAACACCCTTGAGCTTCACCATAATTACTTTAAATTCTATTTTTTAGGGTGAAAATAAATTATATTATCCTCACTCAAGATTAACCAAATTAATTAATTTATCCTATAATTTATCAATATTAATTAATATCTCTGATATTTAACTCAGTTATACTATGTTGTCCTTCTATCAAAATTTATCAAAATTTGGCATTAAAATAATAAAAAAAATATAAAAATTCCCTAATCATGAGTACTAAAAATACTAAAATAACCTTGTATATCTATTTCTCCATTGTTACTGAATACAGTATCAACAAAAAACAGAGGACTACACTCAAAAGAGAAAACAACCCTCTTTCTCCATCTTTATCTCTTCCTCCAGAATAATCAAACTGCCCCCTTTCTCTTCATCTCTATCACTTTCTCCTTTACTGTTCAACGATAATGTTTTAAATAGTTCCAAGAAAGTAAGTCCTTATCAGGTATTCGATCGAACATCTTGTGTGTCAACTACAATTCACCAAAATATCTATTCATTCGAATCAAAACATTAGCTACAAATATTTATTAACTAATCGCCAAGTTTCAAAACGTGAACATAAAATATTTGACCATGTACTCGAGATCAAGTCTTAAAAGTATATTTCCTTTCTTTTCGTTTATGAAATTGTTGGTTTATAGCTTAGCATGGTCTACTGCATTTTCCATCATCAACAACACTAACTTGCTGCACTTCTTTCTGTTGCTCTCCCCACAGACGACTCCACTTCTGCCTCTTCTTTAGCAATTGCCTCTACCACTGCCACTGCCTTAACAACAACGCCCCAAAACACGAAAACAACCAACTCAGGCGATGACGACTGGTCTCGACTTGCTACCATTAACTCGCTCCACCGTGCGATTTTCTTCCCTCCTAATTCTATTCCTTTTAGCTCCTCTCCGATAAGTATGCCTTTCTTTTCCGATAAGTTAGTCATTATCTTTCTTTTTAAAAAAAAAAGAAATTAAGGCAATATTGATAATGTTTGTTGAACTGAAGAGCTAGGTTTTTATCTGATAATTTCACGCGCTTTCTCGCATTCTCAACCAAACACTTGGAGTGTTTCATGTAAGGAAGAAAAATAGGTTAGGTTGAACGACAATTGCTGTCATTTTAGATTATTTTTCTCATCTCTCTTTTTTTTTTTTTTTTTTTTACACTTTTAATTGCAAAATCTAAAAAGATTAATAGAAGGATTAAGTAGTGCCGAATTAAGCGATAAGGACCATTAATTAAATATTATTAAATTATAGAGATGAGTTAATTAATTTAATATCGAAGACGAAAAAAATTTTTCCCCTTTTAAGCCATATAGTTTCAAGTCGTACAAACATTAAGAAAATTACTTTCACTATCTCATTTCAATTTTTTTTGTCTCATTGCATATCTTCAAGAAAAGGCTGTTCACGTAAACTGGTGTCTTACATATTTAATTTTTGCTATTTTATTATTTAAATAGAATAATGAGATTCAAATGGTTAAGTTACTAAATAATTTAACAATTAAGTGTTCATTCACGATATGTTTTACTAAAAAGATTTTAATAATCTCCTGACTGTGCAATTAATCAAATGTGAGATTTTGCCTCTTATATCAGTTCGTCCTTTGTTTTTTTCTTTTCTTTTTTTTTATAATTATTTTCATCTTGACTGTACATTGTTTATATATCTCTCTCTCCCGTGTTTTTTTCTCGTAGTAAATTTTTATGCTCAGTAGAAGTTATGGAGCTTTGTGTGAGTTGACACTAGACCTGACAATATTATAGTTTTCGAAACAGTCGATTCAAATCCGGTGGGAACCAGAACTAGAACTAGAATCGGTGGCCTATGGTTTACTTCTAATTTCACCATTTTTTGAACTGTGAATTGGAGGTTCCAAGAATCAGTGGGAACCATCCAAAACTGATGATTTTTCTAGCTGGTTCCAAGCAGATTTTGAATTTTATTTCAAACGGCAAGAACTGATGGTTTCAACAGTTTTGTGAAATTCTAAAATTACTCTACTTAATAACTATAAACGGCTATATAACGATTAATTTTAAAGGTATTTGTGGAAAAATGATTTTTTTGAATTTATTATAAATATCTTTTTCCACTTACAATCTTTTTATACAAAATTATCTCTACTCGCTATGCTCTATGTTATTCTCTACCCTACTCTATAATCTCTTCAATTTTCATTTATAAATTGTTGTCCAAAATATTACAAAATAATTTCTTTAAAGTCCAATTTTCAATTATTTATCCAAATTATTGTCAATTAATTTCTTCAAATTTTAATATCTAATTATTCTCTCTAATTTTTTCTATTCAATTTTCTAAGTTACATATTATTTTCTTATAATGGCAAGTAGAGAAAACTCAAGTTCAGCTAAGAGCAAGACAAAGGTTGGAGAAACACAATATTCATGTAGCCCTACAAAAGACATCTATGATTTAATTCCTAATCAATATAATCTTGAGGGATATCCAATAGAAATTTGAAATTTCTAATTCTAAAATTCGAATTTGATGAAGGGAATTTACAACAAGAAAAAAAGCAAAATACACAAGTAGTTTGAAGAGCAAGACAAAGTTCCGGCATATTTGCCGTTCATTTCACGAAGAAATCTAAAGGTGACAAAATATTTGATGTAATTTGCAATTATTGTGGTAAATCTTATAAAAGCATAAGAAAATATTAAAAAAAATAAAAATTTATATGATCGTTACTATAAGTTCTCGATGGAACATCAACTAGTGGTAGAAATAGCAACAAAGGTAAAATGGGTGAAATTAATACAAGGTAAATATGAACTATGTGGACTTTGGTTCCTCTAAACCCCAAAAGGAAATGAAGGAAAAAAATTAAGTTCAAACTTTTTTTTTTTTAAAAAAAAAATATGTTTCAACTTTTTTAAACAAAAAATAAATTAAATTGAAGACCTTTTTTTAAATAAATAACTTAAGTTCAAGTATTTTTTTCAATTTTTTAAGGGTATTTCTTTTTTTGAAATCATTTCATAAATTTTTAAATTTTAAAATTTGAAGAAAAAATATTCTTTAATTTTTATTTTATAATTATGTGATTCACTTGAAAATTGATCAGAAAATTAACCGAAACCGTCGATTTTAGAACCATTAAGGACTCAAAACTGAAATCGTAACTGTTTGATTTCAAACCGTAACCAAAACTGTCAATTTTTGGTTTAGTTCCAATTCTAAATTTTTCAAAACTGAAATTGGCGATTCCGGACCATGGCCAAATCTAATTGACACTATACTTTCTGCATTTTATTTTAGCTTTTTTTTAGTAAGTTCGATTTTTTTTTTCTTTTATTTTCTATGTTTTAATTAAATGGTTATGTATTTTTCATGTTTTGATTGTTCAGTTTTGGGTGTCCCGAAGTTAAATTGACTTTGAAGTCTTTCATTCTTTCTCCAATTTGCCTATCTGTAGTACCTCTTTCTTCTGAGGATACATTTCTCCTTCTCCTCTCCGCCTTGCTGACGTTGGGTATTGTAAGTTATTATAGGCCTAGGTTAGCAAGGCTACAGCTTGAGGATCCAAAGTTATTTTTACGTAATTACACTATTTTTGTACTAATATTGCACATTAACTATGACCGTTATGTATTTATTTTTTTATTTATATAATATTAAAACATAAATTTTATTTGAATTAAAATAAAAATAAGTGATTAATTTGTATTACATTTTGACGTACAAACTACTTACTATAATGTCCTTTTATGTATTTAATTATGTTTTGATATAATCAAGTCATCTTAGAATAAAGTTCAACTTAATTTTTAAACATAATCGTTCAGTCCCTAATTTATAAATTAGATTTTTAAAATTCTAATAGGTGCAAAAAAAGAAAAAACCAAATCTTTATTCAATCTTCAATTCTCACATTTAACTCCAAATTAATATCTATATACAACTATAATAAAAAATAATAATAAATTATTTTTTACTGTTAGGTAAAAGAAAAGAAATGAAATGATAATTTTAATTGATAATAAAAGTCATTTTAGCTATGGTAACAGTATTATTTATCAAGTGAAATATATATACATGCACATAAATTTTTGAAATCTCAAAAATTGAGCCAAACAAAACTATATATATCTAGTTTTTTTAAATTTATTAAACACTATTTTCTTTTAAATCAAATAAATTTAGAATATAAAAGAAAAAATATCAAGAAAATTAAAAATATTTGATAATAAATAGATCATATATTTATCACAAGAAGATATAATTCTCTTACTAAATTAAAATTATAATAGTTACAAATTATTCGGTAATAAAAAAAAAATTATTATTAAAAATAAAACTCTTTTAAAACTCATCAAACAAAAAAATATTTCAATGTATATAGATATATAAATATATCAATAAAATATTATATATTTTTAAATTAAAATTTTCAACTGTTTATCATCTCATGTTTAATTATGTAAATTATATTTAAAAATTTACTTTTTTAAAATATATCAAATCAGATATTCCAAATATAAAAAATATTAATAAAAAATATACCTTTTTTCTTTTTTTATCTCCTAAATAAAAAATTATATATATTGTATTTAAAAATTTATTTTAAAAAAAATACATCCAATCAAATCATATAAACATAAAAAAAAAAAGAGAATATTAATAAAAGAACATATTTTCTTTCTTTTTTTTTATCTATATACTAAAAGAATTAAATATTTAATAACTAAAACATAAAAATATTTTTAAATATATCATTATCATATATATTTATTAAAAAATAAATTTAACAAAGATAAAACTTAAATTTTTAATTGCTTAATTATCTACATGTATTTATTTAAAAATAATTTATTTTAATTCATTAGGAGCCTAATAAATCAAAATAATATTTTGGTCTATCAATAAAGAATAACCTTTCACTCACTAAATCGGTAAAAACATTCGTAGTGGAAAACTTGAACTTGAGACCTCTCACGTGAGTGAGAAAATATTATTAGTTTAAAAATAATTTTATAAATATATTAATAATAAAATATAATTTTTTAATTAACTATGACTAAAGTTATATTAAAATATTCTAAATTTCATTAAAGGCACTATCTCAAATCCTATTATTCTCCCTTATTTTCACTTTATTATATAGGATAAATAGATTGATGGATGGATGATCAGAGTTATAGGTTATGAAGACTCGTTTTTGAATAATATTATACTATATAAAATTGCATTATCTCTCTCTCTCTCTCTCTCAGAGAAGGTCTTATAGACAAGAGAGATTGTGGCAGAAGCATTTGAAGATACAAATGAAATTGCCCGCGCTTCACTGCGGGTTTACATTTTTTTTTTTTATTTTTTTAAAAGAATTTATAATAATTAGTAATTGAATAGAGAAAAATTAATTGGAAATTTTTTTATATTTTGCACTGCAATATTTTTCTTTAATTTGTTAAAATATTATAATACAATATATGATTTCTGCTATGTTTTAATCAATCCGAAAAGTTGATTATTTTTTCATTAAAGAAGAACTAAAAAGAGTAGTATAGATATGCTTTATTATTAACAACATACGTGTGTGTATATAATTAAGCCATTCAAAATTTGTAAATGTTTATTTTTTAAAATTTATATTTTTTTAAAAATAAATATACGATAATGAAACATTTGAAATTTGTTACATTATTACTTACTATTATATTACAAGTTACAATTAAAATTATTAAGATTAGTTAACAGGGAAGTCTTAATATGTATGTTTAATTAATAAATTTATAGTAAAAATTAGATTAATGTTCATCGCAATTGAGATTGTAAAAATTTACTATGTATAAAATTAATTTGTTAATCATTAATTAATTAATATAATAATTACTTGATGTCCAATAACTAAATTCTGATTAATTAAAATATTACATGATTGAGTATATTTATACATAGGCGTTATTAAAACTTTGGCCAAATGAATAAATCTAATCCTATGGCCACTCAAACTTTATGTGGGACCCTATAAACTTTCATATAAATTTATTCTTTAAGTAACTTTGTAGTTTTTCTAATGTTATCAAATATTATTTATCAAATGAAAAATAAATACAATTTCCTGACATGGGAAAAACTAGTATCTGGATATTGATTATTAGTCAATTTTATACTTCTGATGATTACGTGGACCAATAAAAATTTGGAGATTCAATTATAAATTGAATGACTTTTAAATTAATTAGTTTTTTTATAACATGCATTGCATATTGTAATTATTTGTTTTATGTTTCATTGTTTATTTTTTATATAATATGAAGCATGGATTATTTTTTAATTTTTTAATTTTTTAAATTCAGATCGACATGAATATAATGGCTAATTAATGAAAAAGATAAAAGTTACATCAAAGTTAAAACGTGTTATTTTTTTTAAGCAACTAAATTTACATTCAAACAACTTTATACAATATTTCATAATATTAGAGAAATATATTTTAAATAGTCGTTTTCTTCTATCCATATTATTATTAGTTAGACATTTGCAAGGATCGCTGATTAGAAAAATTACAACTAAAGCATTTAGTAACAGATTGAGTTTTTTCAACAGATAAATGAGAAAGACCAGAAATATTAAATAATGATAAATTAAATTTGCAGGTTGTGGCTCAACTAACAACATAGACTGACATATGAGAAAATCTCTCATATTCGACAAAAGTATTTGAGTATGTGTTGGTAATTAGAGACAGTGCTCTTAGGTGTCAAGTTCTACCTATGTGGATGCCATGTGTATCAGACTATATATGTGATGTAATCACCCTTTTAGGGTTTATTGATCAATTAATCAAACTATTCCTCTTCTCTCTCTCTAATCTCTCCTTCTTCTCTATTCTCCCTATCAATCCAAACCCCTATTCTTCTCTTGTTGCATTCAGATGCTCTCTGAACCTAAAATTCTAGTATCAAAGCATATTGATTTGCATGCACCCATTATTTCACTAGTCCCAAAACCAACCAAAATGACTAATGTTACGCATTTGCAAATCCTAGAAGCAAGGTCGATGGCATATGAACATACGATTAGGAATCTAAGCGATCAAATCCAAAAACTGGAGGAAGTGGTGAATCAAAAAATGGCGAACACACACAGAGAGACCTTGGAGCTCCAATCCACCATAGACACTCAATATACTACACAAAGCAAAGCAACGAAGGATCTCACAACACAATTGAGTTAGGTGGCTGAGTTATTTAAATCGGCACAAAAAGGTAAGAGTTCTGGCCCTAATATGCATGCCTCTATGACTAAAAAAATGGGAACTAGGGAATTTTACAAAGTCCTAGACCATAGGAAGGCGAAAAATCCTCTAAACCCACCCATCTCAACCCTAAATTTCCTGATCTATTAGGTTTTCCACCTAACCCTACTTCTCTAGATATTAAGGGTAATACTTTTCCTCCAATTATTAGCAGCCTAGCGAATTTTCATGCCAACCTTAATCAATCTGCATCACGTAGGGCTATTTTTACTACCCCAATAGTTAATGGAACTCACTGTGTCCAAAGAAACCCATGGAATAGCTCCTTGCATTTAAAATTGGACCTACTCCAATTTGATGGAACTAGAGGCTGGATTCGGATGTGCTCCAAGTACTTCCTCATTTATGGCATTTAGGAACCTAATATGATAGAATTGGCCTCTTTGTTCTTAGGTGAGGTTCTTGATTCCTGGTTCTAGGGATGACAACTACATAATCCTATTGCCTCTTGGCATGACTTTTTTTAGGCTCTTTGTAGTCAGTTTGGGGAACTTACCCTTATGGACATTGTTGAGGAGTTCCATAATTTAAGTCAGACCTCTACCGTCACTGCTTACCAAGAGAGGTTTGAATGCCTCAAGTCCCTTATGCAAAAGCATAATCATGGTCTCTCTGAGACTTATTTCGTCTCGAGCTTTGTCAGTGGGTTGAATGAGCAACTTAGGCCCATGGTAAAATTACTGCACCCCCAAACCTTAATCAAGGCTTTTGAGCAAGCCAAATTGCAAGAACAATCAATAGAGGCTATTTAAATTGTATAGGCCCCCACTTAAACCATACCCACCTAAGCCTCCTTTTACTTAACTATTACCTAAACCACTAATATCTATAGACAACAAACCTGCCCTATCTACTACCATTAAAACCTTTGCCCCTCACTTTAAACCAAAGCCTTGCTTTAAGTGTGGGACAAACTATTTTCCAGGCTATATATGTAAACCCAAGCAATTGTTATCAATGGATGCTGTAGAGTCAAATCAGGAAGACACAATTACTTCCCTCAGTGTTCTAGAAGGCCACCCCTCTCCTAATACCCTTAGGATAAAAGGTCAAATTAAGGACGAAACCATAATTGTACTTATAGACAGTGACAACACACATAGTTTTATTAACCTTAAGTTTATTAAACTTCTTCAAGTTAAGTTAGTCAAAACCTTTCCCTTAAGTGTCAAAGTAGGTAACAGCCAAACACTTACTAGTACAACCAAGTGTCAAGCCTTAGAATGGGAGATGCAAGGCACCACATTCACTTACAGTCATAGGGTGTTGGAGTTGGTTGAATATCAAATCATTGCAGGGGTTAATTGGTTGAAACAGTATAATTTAGTACTCTTTGATTTTATTTCACCTTCACTAACAATTCAAAAAGATGGTCAAGCTCTAGTTTCATAAGGGATTACTGACTTTGTGGTTTTTAACTACATCTCTTGTAAATCACTTCAAAGATTTCTTAGGAAAAAGATGTGGGCAACTAGCTTATTTATTCTCCATTCACTTCCAACCCTCCCTTTCTCATTTAGATCATAAAAACCTGCCTATCCACCCTTCCATTAATAACCTACTTATGAAATACATTTCAAGACCCCTCCGCTCTATCCCCTCTTAAGAGCTATAACCATTCCATTTCCCTTTTACCCAATGCAAACCTGTTAATATAAGACCTTATAGGTGTAACCATTTCCAGAAAAATGAAATAGAGAGATAGGTGCATGATATGCTTCAAACTTCAATAATTCAACCTAGCCATAGCTCCTATGCTTCTCTAATTTTGTTAGGAAAAAAGCAGGACAATGCTTGGCGATTTTGTATTGACTATAGGTAGTTAAATTCTATTACAGTAAAAGATACATACCCAGTTCTTATAATTGATGTTTTGTTAGATGAATTGACTCACGCTAAGTATTTTTCCAAAATTGATCTTAAATTTGGATATCACCAAACTAGGATGTTCCCCCCTGATATTCCCAAGAAAACCTTTAAAACTCACCATGGTCACTTCAAATTCAAAGTGATGCCATTTGGGCTCATTAATGCACCTGCCATATTTCAGTCTCTCATGAATGAGCTTTTTGCCCCATGTTTGAAATATTGTCTTAGGTTTCTTGGACGACATTCTTGTTCATAGCCCCACCTTAGGGACACACATCATGCATCTAGAAACTATTTTCTAAACCTTGAGAGCCAACAAACTTTTTGCTAAATTGAGTAAATGCTACTTCCATTCCACATCTATAGAATACTTAGGACACACCATAAGTGCCACTAGAGTGTCTACAGACCCCATAAAAATTAAGGCTATGCTCAATTGGCCAACCCCTACTTCATTAAAGTCACTTAGAGGTTTCTTAGGTCTTATAGGGTACTATAGGAAGTTTATTAGAGGTTATGGAGTTATTAGCAAAAGCTTGATTGATCTCCTTAGGAAAGATGCATTTAATTGGTCTTCAATTGCTGATTTTGCATTTCATCAGCTTAAAGCAACACTTTCTTCGCTCACAACTTTAGGCTTGCCTGTTTTCTCTATTCCATTTACTATTGAAATTGATGCTAGCCATATAGGCCTAGGCATTGTGTTGATGAAAAATAATAAGCCATTAGCTTACTTGAGCAAACCTTTACATGCTAGACATTTGGGGCTATTGATTTATGAAAAAAGAATTGCTGGCAGTGATTATGGCTGTTAAATAGTGGAGGCACTATTTAGAGCATGACACATTTATTATTAAGATTGATCATTCTAGTCTTACACATTTGTTACATCAGAGGCTTCATTATTAAGTTTAGCAGAAGGGTATAACTTGTCTTTTGGGCTTGTCTTACACTATTCATTATAAAAAGGGAGTTGAGAATAAGGTGGTTGATGCCCTTTCACGATATGCTTTGCCACCCTCTTCTCAATCACCTCTTGTTGAAAATTCCACTTCTAGCATAACCCTTAATGCTTTATCAGCTATTACTCCTATTTGGCTTTAGGAACTATCTAACAGTTACTTAAATGATACTCCTGCTGCTGAACTTATTAAACTATTATGTGTCTCCTGATGCTAAGCCTCCTTTTCATTTTTTTAATGGTATGCTACTGTATAAAACAATAATCTATATTGGCAGCAGCATAACTTTGAGACATCAAATTTTTAAAGCCTTTCATAATTCTATGGGTGGGCACTCTGGCATCAAGGGTATTTACCATAGGGTGAAATAATCATTTTTACTAGCTGGGACTTCTTGATGATATTAGAAAGTGGATTTCTAATTGTGATATTTGCCAACGTTGCAAGACTGAATCTGTTTCATATCCTAGATTACTTCAACCATTACTAGTGCCATCTCAGGCCTGGCTCCATCTATGAATTTTATTGAAGGATTACCTAAATCCCTCAATACAAACACAATTATGGTGGTAGTGGACGGGTTTTGTAAGTATGCTCATTTTCTTTCCTTGTCTCATCCTTATACTACTTCTCAGGTTGCTAATATTTTTCTTAATAATGTGTTTAAACTTCATGGAATGCCTCAGTCCATTGTATCTAACAGGAACAAGATTTTTACCAGCCTATTTTGGAAAGAGCTATGTTAGTCTCTTGGCACTAAGCACCACTTTAATTTTGCCTACCACCATTAGACAGATGGGCAGACTGAGAGGCTAAATCGATGCCTAGATACATATCTAAGATGTATGTGCTCCTCCAAACCATCTATTTAGTGCTCCTAGCTAAGTCTTGCAGAATGGTGATATAACACCACCCATCATTCTTCTCTCAAAATGTCTCACTTTAAGGTGCTTTATGGGTTTGATCCACCTGTTCTTCCTTAATTGAGCCCAAGGTTTTCCCTTGCTGCTAGTGTTGAAGACTTCTTGCTAGAGAGATAACAAATGTACCAGCGTCGAAGAGAGACTCTCATTAATGCCCAAAATCGCATGAAGTAGTTTGCAGATTCAAAATGGACTAAGAGGGTATTTGCTATTGGAGATTGGGTCTATCTCAAGCTACAACCCTACAAACAATCTTCTGTAGCATTTAAAAAGAATTTGAAGCTCTCTACTAAGTTTTATGGGCCATTCAAGATACTAGAAAAGTTGGGAGCGGTTGCTTATAAACTGGCACTACCTCTTTCTTAACTAATACACCTTGTCTTCCATGTGTGTCATTTGAAGAAATCTACTCCTCCTCAAATAGCCCAACCTCTTCTTCCTCAACTTTCAGATTCTAGGGTCCCTATAGTAGAGCCTCAGTAAGTACTCTCCTCTTGGGCATTTCCAGAAACAATCTCCAAGTTCCACAAGTTTTGATACTTTGGCAAAACCTTGCTCCAACTAATTCCACTTGCGAGGATGTGTCCTTCATCAGCAAACAGTTTCCCCACTTCAATCTTGAGGACAAGATTAGCCTTAGTGGGAAGGGGGGGGGGGGGGGGCGGCTAATTGTTAGGATATATATATACATAATTGAATAAAAGTATTTGAGTATGTGTTGGTAATTAGAGTGACAGCTATGTTTATGCTGACAGTGCTCTTTGATGTCAAGTTCTACCTATGTGGATTCCATAGGTATCAGACTATCTATATGATGTAATCACCCTTTTAGGGTTTATCGATCAATTAATCAAACTATTTCTCTCTCTATTCCTCTTCTCTCTCTAATCTCTGCTTCTTCTCTCTTCGCCCTGTCAATCGAAACCCTTATTCTTCTCTTGTTGGGTTCAGATGCTATCTGAACCTCACATATCCCCAGGCCTAATTAGATGGTTCATGGTAATAAGGTTTGAATACTGGTGATTTAAAAAAAATATAGACAATTTAAAATAAAATGGATCAAGCTCCAAGCCTTTATAGAATGAAGCCAAAATATAGTGCAACCTATTTTTTTTTTTCTTTTTCATATATCATAGCATTTAAAGTTGCCAAGATACTGAGCAAAAAGTATCATATAAATAAAACTTTCCACATTAGCTCTTGCTTTTTTTTGAACTAATTAGCATCTTAATTGATTATTTAAAAATCAATTAGGCTGATATGATAAATAGTAGTATTAAAATGATTAATCAATTATTAATCTCATTAATTAGGAATAATTTGCGATTTTGGTGTATGAACTTTGCAGTCAGTCCACAACCAACACAAAAATCAAAGAAGAAGAAAAAGAAGAAGAAGAAATTGCACTGAACCGATATTATAAGATTCATTGGATATGCCTCTTGTGCAGTGAAAGAATCTGAAACATAAAAAAAAAGAAAAAGATCCTAATAGTGCATTTCCATCATCAACCTTTTTCTTTCTTCTTTCCCTTTCTTGATTTCATTCTTCAATTTTAGAGAAAGAAAAAGCAATAGATTTAATGCGAGTAGATAAAGAGTTTCTCATAGAATCAAACAATAAGCGTTATTAGTTTTAATTAAGAAAAAAAGAGAGAAGATTAAATAGGGAGAGAGAGAGAGAGAGAGAGAGAGAGAGAGAGAGCAATGAGAAAACTGAGGAACAAAGATTAATCCGTTTGAGTATTTGTGGGAGGACCGCTGCTGGTGACGATAGTGGTGGTGGCAGCAAGTGATAAGACGAAAATTTCACTCTTAGGTTTAAAGAAATTAGATTTTGAAGGGGTTTTCTTTGAAATTGGCATATGATATTTTTACCAATTTTTTTCTTAGGCTCTTCGATTTTCTCTATTGGAGATAATAGAGATGGATCGAGAGAGAAAAGGAGGTGTGGGTTTTAAGCTGGTTAATCCTCGGACCACTGTTTGGGTTAATGGGGCATAGAGGCTATTAAGACGTGGGTAGGTTTGTCATTTCCCATTATTAGTTAGTGCAATCCACGGATTTCTATTTGGCATTGACTAAACAAAGACCAAGTGAATAACTTGGTCCATATCGACTTACAAAGATTTTCAGTTATTTACATGTGCAAAATTCATTTAATTATTAAAAAAATTAATAGTTAATTCACTAAGTTGTTAGTTTTTCTGTTCATATATCAAAATAGAAAAAATTGCAAAGTTCATACATTAAAATTACAATTATCCTTGCTAATTAGGATAATATGCTAAAATAGTAGGATAATAATTATTTTTTTTAAGAATATATATACAAAATACTTTCAAAGATATATATAAAATATATACACTGGATGAAAATCGAACTCACAATTCTTTACCTATAAGTCAAATGCCTTATCCATTAGGCCATGAGCGCTTAATTTTTGATATTATTAATATTTTTACCTTTTAAAGGTACATAAATTTACTCTCCTCTTTAAAGAACAGAGTCGGAATTAGTTCTTTAAAGAGTTGGAATTAGTTCTCACGTAAACGAAGAATAAACAAACGGGTAAAACTAGTGTATAAGTCTACTGATACAGAATTGTTATTCACTGTTACATTTGAACTAATTAGATATAAACTATTAAATTTAAAATTGATTAAATGACTTGTTACCCATAGGATAGGTTATAAAAATAAGAGGATTTAGTTTTTTTATTATTAAAATAAAAATTATTTAATTATGTAAAATAAAAAAAATACTATTTTAAACAAGTAAATTAAAATAAAAGTACTATTTTCAACACGACTGTAATTATATAAAGCATAATAAAAATTGAAAAATAAATAATTGCCAATACATATTAATCCATATTACATAAATAATTGCCAATACAACGTTATCAATCACCTACTATTACATATAAGGTATAATCTATATACGTACGGTCGAACAGTAGATTCAGGCTTAAATCTCTCTTTTTTTTTTATGCTTTAAAAAGAAATTGCCTATTATAATTTATTAGTTTTTTTCTCAGATTTAATAATAAATATCAAAATATAAAATTTCTAATATCCTACAGACTTTTAGGAACTTTAAAACTGTAAACAAGCGAAAGGTGAAATCTATCAAACCATTAATCAAATTCAGAATGATTTAATTTTTAATAAGTGAACAAATATTAAATAATTGTAGGAACTCAATGAGATTAAATAGAAATAGTTAGAATCAATGTATTATTATTTACGAAATAAAAGAAATTAGTTGGATTTTATTTGGTTTTTCTCTTCTCTCATCGAGTTGTTCTTCTATATTAAAGAGCTTTTATCTGCATCCATGATTTGTTCTTTTTCTTTTCTGACAGTTTGAAACACAACAGAGATTATTGATTGCTTTTGATTGAAAATTTTAGATTTTTAAGTGCAGATAATGTTTTCCATTAATGGAGGTAGTTTGGCCTATTCCTCCATTAATGTTTGGTAGTGTTAGCCTTTCTGCAAGCATCGGGTCTAGCAAATTTCTCAGCGTGCAAAGTTGCAGAAAGTTTCTTTTGTCTGGGTATTCAAGAATACCAGACCAGACTCTTACCGGAATGCAGCAGATTAGAGATGGTGGAGGTGATCAGCTTTGGTTGCACTTAATATCAATTTAGCGTTCACCACGGGAAGAAGCTATCGGAGACATACTGCAGCTGCAGCTCAACAGAAGATTATTTATCATCACCATAAAGGCTAGTTTAGTATAATGGCTGCCAGTGAGGGCATCCATCGCACTGAAACCCTAATTATTTTTGCCAAAAATTCGTGCAATCTCCGTAGAATGTTATAATAAAAGCCAACAATTCAAGAGCACATTTTGAAGCAATGAGCAGAAAGCATTTGGCTACAACCTATGCTTTTTTCAATGGAAAAGAAAAAGTTACATTTACCTTCTGCAATTTTGTTTTGAAGTTGAATTACATTCTAAATACACCATATTTGGTATCTTCTGCAGGACGGTTCTTTGAAGCAGAGATGCAAAAACCTAAGACTTTCCTTGTGTCAGCAGGATCAATGATTCCATCATCCCAGAGCCTCGCTGTGGAATAATAAGAATTCCCTTCTCTCTCATATGCCTCCACAACTTTTGACTTGAAGCTTTCCTCTTCTTCCTTTGTCCACTGCAATGCATACATGCATACATACACAAACAATAAGAATTATCAAGATTTGGAATATGGACTCAAATTTTGTTTTAAGAAAGCAAAATCACCTGAATTCCTTGCTTTTTCTTGTTTGCCATTTCTATTTGAGAGAGCACACCAGCAGCCTGTATATTGCCAATTAAAACAAGTAAATCAGCACTCTACCAACATATTCGGATGCAAGAATTATATATAATCCATTTTAGTACACATCTGAGACCGGTTCATAAGGATAGAGCCATCACGAAATTCTAGGAACACCAATGAAAGGAAAATCCATAAAAGTTTCTCAAAACATTTTAAAACCTTTTCCTTTACTAATAAACTATTCTCTGTTAATGATAAACAAAAATATAGCTCTTGAATTTCTGAATTAGGCAACGCAACAATTCATTGGGCCAATATTGATAGATGCTGATTAAAATGTATAAATTCTATAAAAAAGGAATAGCAAGGCCAGAACTTATGCAGAGACAAGCTGCATACGAGACTCTTGCATAAACTCAAACTGTTCATTTTGCATTTAATTGTTAATTTACAGCCAACATAAAATACTGCTAATGGTCAAGCAAAGGGACCGCCGAACTACCTGAGCACCTCCCATCACAGATATTCTAGCATTTGGCCAGAGAAACAAGAAATTGGGACTATATGCACGACCACACATTGCATAGTTTCCAGCACCAAAGCTTCCACCAACCATAACAGTTATCTTGGGAACCTGTACAAACATTGTAAAATTAAAATTTTCTCCCATGTCTTCTCTATTTTACACATATTGTCATCATGACAGAATATAAAATCTCCTCATTTGTATTAAGACTTTTTCTCACTGAACTGTCGATGCAATTACTCAAAATTGAAGATAAAATGAAATTAAATTTTGAAAAAAAAGGGGAAAGAAACTGACCTTTGCACAAGAAACTGCCATTACCATTTTTGCTCCAGATTTTGCTATACCATTTGCCTCAGACCTTGAACCAACCTGCCAAATGAAATGGTGTCATTGTTCCATGCGGTAGCATAGGACAAAATGTCGTTTAAGATATCCTTGGGTTTAATATCTTAAAAATTTTCATTTTCCTAAGTAAAACAGAAGCAAAATATGGTCAAACCAAAAGGCAGCCCAAAAAGGTTACATTAAATTATTAAAAAGAAAAAACACTATGATGTGCGAGAAAATCAAACGACAAATAACTTTCATAAGTCAATTTGCATATGTTATACTATAATTCTTATTTCACTCTACATGCTATTTTTCGATCTACAAGAGCATGCATATAATAACTTTCCAGAAACTATCTGAGGAGACATGAGGTCATTAAGTTTAAGTTTTCCGTATAATCATTTGGTAAAACGAAAAAATGTCAAAACCATGAAAACCTCAAATTTAATGCTTTTGCATATCCACTGATAGTACAACTTGGAATAACAAATAAAGCTGAATTTTGTTACTGGATTTATGCTAAATACTTAGGTCCCTTGTTTCTTCATTTTTCAGTTAGAGAAGCTGAAGTGACTGAAATGAAAGGTATCATTTAAAATCATTCAGTTCAATTCGAATTTTTTTGAGTCCATTGATTCCCAATTCAAAATTTCAAGTAAATTAGATTTTATATAAAAAATTCATGCCTTCAATATTCACTAAAACCCTCAAATTATAGAGCCTGTGACTTGGTCATTTATTCTTTCTTCCGCTTTGTGATTCCTTTCATTTATATGTATTTTTCTCATATAACTATTCCAGCCAAGAAACCAACTCTTATCCAAGATCACCCATGCTAAACAAACTATTTGGAAAGAAAGCACTATTATATCAAGTAATTCAGTGTCTTCCTCTGGAAATCAAAAAACTGCTTAACTTACCATGAAACCAGTGATATTCTGAAGGAAGACCAAAGGAATGTTACGTTGTGTACATAGTTCAATAAAATGGGCACCCTTTTGAGCAGATTCATTAAACAATATCCCATTGTTTCCAATAATGCCAACAGGTTGCCCATATACTCTTGCAAAACCTGTCACAAGAGTCTGCAAACACAACAGAAGCAAATCATAAATGGATAGCATAAGGAAAATTCACAAGACTAGACGTTCAAATGATTAAAAATGTCCTTACAGTTCCATACAATTTCTTGAATTCATCAAATTCACTACCATCAACAATTCGAGCAATAACTGAGCGAATATCAAAGGCCTGCTTAAGATCTGCTGGTGCAATAGAACGAAGTTCCTTTACATCATATAATGGTTCTTTATAATCAAGATCTAGATTATGCAATCCATTCATCATTCCTTGTTTTCCGGCCATGTGCAAGTTCTTGATGATGTTCCTCCCTAGAGCAAGTCCATGCAATTCATCTACAAGAAGACAAATTCATGCATGTTGGTCAGTCAAGAAAAAGGAATAGGTTTGTATCATCATCCCTGGAGAGAGAAAGAGAAATATCCATAGCATTACATACAACATTCAAATTTCACTTAAAATTATCAAATACATTCCGTAAATTAATACATCATGATAGAATAAATTCAGATTTCTCTTGGCATAGAGCCCAAAGAATATACAACCTTATAAGTTATAACTGGTGCATAAGAGTTGCATGGTAATCAAAGGACCATCAGTACCTTGAGCAAAATAGTCTGACACCCCAGATGTCTTGCAATGCAAAGAAGCGCCGCCCAAATCTTCTGCAGAGACTTCCTCTCCAGTAGCAGCCTACGATAACTTCCTTTAGATCTAAATTTTAATTTTTAAGAATCTAAGGCAATACTTGGTAAGCCATAATGCAGTATAATGGTGATCACATAGCATAAACTTCTTTGTAACATTGCAAAGAAATTCATGCAATTTAATCACCACTTTTTGCATTATGGCTTGCCAAACATAGCATAAAGGTATTCAAACTCCAGTCCCAGACACATCACCAAATATTAGTTTGCACATACACACACACACATATACTTTTTCATGCCTAATGCATAATAATAGGGAAAAAAAAAAATCAACACTAGCAATTACAGCAACAAGCAATTTAGAACTGACCTTCACAAGTGGTGGCCCAGCTAGAAATATGGTCGCATTGCCTTTGACCATTACACTTTCATCAGCCATTGCAGGAATATAGGCACCACCAGCAGTGCAGGAACCCAAAACAAGTGCAATTTGAGGAATGCCTTCAGCTGACATTACAGCTTGATTGTAAAAAATTCTACCAAAATTATCCTTGTCAGGAAAGACCTCTGCCTGCTTTGGAAGAAAGGCACCGCCACTGTCAACAAGATATACACATGGTAATTTGCATTTAGCAGCAATCTCTTGTGCCCTAAGATGTTTCTTCACAGTAATGGGATAATACGTCCCTCCCTTAACTGTAGGGTCATTTGCAACAAACATACAAAGGCGCCCATGAACAGGACCCATTCCAGTTATTATTCCGGCAGATGGTAAGGCATCTTCATACAATTCATGGCCTGCAAGCTTAATACATTAAATAAACAATAAGAAGCAGAGGCGTCATAAATTATGTCAAAGGATGTAAACATAGATCTACTCAATCAAAAGAGAGATTTGCATCATTATCCACTGCCCAGCTACAAAAACATAATCTTTCCCCAGCTAGTCAATCTGATGCAAAATAAAGTGCAGCAGTACCAATCAAATAATGGTGCTTGCTCAACCTGATACCTAGAGAAAATCAGCTAACAGGCACAGGCTCCTAGGTCTTGCACAATGCAGCAGGAAGATCCACTTTTCACACTACTCAAACAAAAATTACAACTAACTATAGACTTGCCATGAGAGAAATGAGACTATCAACTTACTGTTCCATCCTAAATCATTTTTAAGTGCCCCTGAAAATGTCAGCAATTAAATAGGTTTGTCATTTCTGATTACAGAAAGTACAAAAACAAACACAATTGAAATTCTCATCCATCTAAATTAAAACTTTAATCAATATAAATTTGATGAATGACCAATATCTCAATGATCTTCGTTACATAAAAAGTACAACTTCCCCATAAATAAAAAACAAGCAATAAAAATAGATACAGCTTTCCCAAAATGGAAAGCCCATGTCAACTAAATCAAATAAATTTATCAAGTTAAATATAGATTAACTCACTAATTAGTTGAAAATCCCAGGGTATATTATTAAAAGAAAAAAAATCCTAAACTCGTATGATTAATTTCTTTTTTTTTTTTTTTACTATTCATACATATTTAAGCAAGCCAAATATAAATCCTTGAGATTTCAATACAAAGGAAAAAAATACCTGTGAGAGTTCGAGGAACGAAGAGCCGGGGTCAATTAGCTTATCAATTCTTTCTCTGGGCAGAAGCTTGTTCCTATTTCTGTTCCTTTTCACTGCCGCCTCCCCTCCTCCTTCCAGAACCTTAAATCAAAACCAATCCATTTCAATCCTCAAATGGATAAACAGATAAAAATAGTTGGTTAATGCACACACTATATAAAAAACCTTGCTTATGTGAGATTGAAGTTCGGTTATAAGGCTGTCCATGGCTCTAGAGTTGCGGGCAAAGGCATCAGAATTTCGGTCGACGCCATCAGGAAGGACTGATATACAGAAATGTCTTGTCTGTTGGAGAACTTGAGTTGGATTGGCTCTCCATTGATTTGAAGAGGCTGAAACAGCTTTTCTCGCTAATTTCCTGAACATGTTAGATGAGGTTAGTGTCAATGGATTTGTTTGATTCCAACAGAGTTACATATGAATTTTTCCTTATTGCTAATGACTTGTGTGGATATATCCATTCCATACTTCCTGCTTATCTTGGAATGCGTACAGAATAAAGAAATCTACAGACTGTGTTTGGTTGCCAAACAGTTTTTAACTCGCATA
This sequence comes from Jatropha podagrica, assembly GCA_947857235.1. NCBI lineage: Eukaryota > Viridiplantae > Streptophyta > Magnoliopsida > Malpighiales > Euphorbiaceae > Jatropha > Jatropha podagrica. The sequence continues at coordinate 52,511 of CANUEP010186229.1, read as the reverse complement.
GGAATAGTTTCAACCCTGAATTATATGGCAAATTAGGCTTTGTGCACGGTTCGGTTTGAGCGAATTGAATTAAAACTGAACCGATTAAAATCAGTATTAAATTATGGTCATGATTCTCGATCTAAACCATAATGTTTATAGTTTGATTGTTATTTTTTATTTTTTAAAACCGCAATCAACATTTTTTATTTAAAATTGATGGTTATAGTTTGAAATCGTGAATGAAAAAAATATTTTTTAAAAAATCCCAATTTATTTAAAATAAATTTTAAACTTTCTATTCTATCAATTTAGTATTTTTCAATAGGGTCACTTGTTATTAATTATTCAAGCTGCAAAATAAAGCAAAAAGCTAAGGCTTGAAAAGATTTTATCTAATTTCGATTTAATATATCTTATATGTAAAGGTCTAACGCATCTAAGATCGAATCTAAAGCCTTTAAAGCATTTCGTTCAGTATACTACTACCCATATTGAAATCATCGTCCATCGGAGATGCGCACTGTAAGTTTTTGGTTCTATAACATCCATAAAAGCTCCTTTCCTATGAAGATATCATGTCCTCTTATAAAAGTATGATGTTTGTATTCTAACTCGCTTAAGGCTTAGTCTCGCATGTTGACCCTTGGTGTTGGCAGAGCATGATGCTGAATTTCTTCCTTCACGTCTTTTGACAATCTACAATTTGACACAGTGGTTCCCACATCATATCATCTTTAGACCTACTTTGTTTAGACTTCATAGGCATGGTATAAGCATCACTAGACATAGTAGTTTAATGCAAATCTAGGCCTTACATAAAAAAATGTTGTTATATCTTATGAATCACACCTTTCATATCTCCCTTATTGATCGAAGAATAGATAATAAAATTAGTGTTTGAACTTTGTAAAGTTTTTTATTTTGGTGTCTGAATGAAAAACACTATTAATAAATATCACACTTGGATCCCATATAAATTCACTGAGGAAATTTCATATTTACCCTTCATTTGAGCCAAAATATTTTCTCTCCCTAAGACTTCTCTTTTGTTCTCTCACTCGCCATTGCCACCACCACCACTTTCAATTTTTCTAAGTTATTTTGTTTGCAAAAATTGCGAATCTTGGAGAGCAGTTGCTTTGTTTGCAAGAAGTAATTGTAATTAGGACAAATCATTACTATATCAATTTTGAGTAAATCATTAAAAAAATTTTAGATCTTATAGGTAGTTTTTATTATACCCTAAATTCAAGTTTGTTGCCCAAATACCCTGAATTTCAACTTTAATTACAATAACACCCTATTGATGTATAACGTGCTTGTAATTTTTGAATTGTTTCAACTATTTGGTGTGAGGAAATGGTGAAGAAAATGAATTGGTGATGGTCAATCAAAATATGCATTTGAGAAATTTGAATTTCAAAGATCAAATGCACCTTCCAAATATGCCCATATAGTCTAAGATGATGGCACCCTCGCAAACTCTCTCCACGGATGGTGCTCCCAAGGAGCCTCATCACTCGACGGATGAAGTTGATCAATTATGGCATAGTAAGAAGAATAAAAGAAAGGACAATTTTTGGAGAATGATAACGAAGGTATGGATAGTATATCTTTCCAGAACATGTTGATGAAAGGACGTGGGGGTGATATGTCGATGGAGGAACATGAGATAGAATCTGAATCTTCTTTAAAGTCAAAAGGGGAGGATTTTGATTCTAAATTGATGGGGGAGGGTGATCTTGAAGATCTTATGTGCCATAACACAAGTCTAATTAGAGAGGAAAAGGCCAAGCTTCAACGCAGTTTGCTCTGATTATTAAACTTCTAGGTCGTTCTATTAGATAAAACTACATAATTAAACGTCTCAAGGAGCTTTGGCGTCCTGTGTCTCCTATTCCTGTTATTGCCCTTGAGAATGGTTTCTTTTTAGTTAAGTTTAATAGTTCGGATGATTTTGATCATGCCCTTCTTAAAGACCCATGGATGATAGTGAACCATTACTTCCAGTTCGTAAATGGTATCCTAATTTTGACCCTTTTACAGCGGTTCTAGAGTAATTAACAGTATGGATTCGCTTTCTATGCCTAGCTATAGAATATTATGATGAAGAGTTTCTTATGAAAGTTAGTAGCAAGTTGGGAAAGCCTATTCATATGGACACAAATACAAGTTTGGTAAGTAGGGGTTAATATGCTTGTATGTGTATTGAAGTAGATTTAACTCAGCCATTAGTATCTAAACTTCGTCTCCATCGAGTAGAGTATGGGGGATTACATTTAGTCTACTTCAATTGTGGTCGGTATGGGCATGCTCAAGAAAAATGTCCATTAATAGGAGCCACCACAGATGTTTCAGTGGGCAATGGGGGTGATGGAGTTGACCTAGCTAATAAAAAGTTCATGCTTCTAAGAAGTCTGTTATGCCTGAAAATCTGCCAATTATCCTATCTATGGTAGAAGATTAGGGAGAATGGATGTTGGTATAAAAAGATAAAAGGAAACCTATACACCAAGGAACACAAAAGATCCTATTATGGCCAATAAGGGAAAGGAGAAGGTTGGTAGGGATTTTAGTGCCAATAGGATTTCTCTAGGGTCTCATTTTGATATTTTAAGATGGGATTTGACTAATGATCGCAATCATATTGGCTTGGGACCCTCCTTTTTCGAACCCAGCTCTATTGCTCCTCTTGGCCCATCCTTGACTATGGGGCTTCCTGCCATTTCTGGCCCAGCTTCTCAAGCTCATCTAATGATGGCTAAAGTTGTACATGTTATTCATCAAAGTTGGAATATCATAGTAGCATCTGGCGTGAATAATAGTGCAGAGAAACATGGGATTCAAAGGCCTCATCAAGTAACGGCAGAAAAAGAACAAGTGGTAGTATTTGGAGGCAAGGACAATATAGTGGGTACAACTATGGTTATGGCTCAAGAGGAGGACAATTTTCTTGGAAATTTATTCAATCGTCCTTCTATTTTTGGGTCATTATAAGGATCCTTTTGCTCCCTCCTTCTGAACCTAATATTCAAAATGCAACTAGTAGTTCTTTAGAGGGTTTGGGTTCTATGGAGATGGTGTCAGAATCTTTAGGAGACAACAGATTAGTGCATGGGAGAGATGTGATTATCGTTAAGGATCCCTCATAACAGGAAGGGTCTGTCAAGTGATTTTCTTGAGTTTGTTGTTTCTAGAGGTGATGCTCCTTTTATAATTTTATGATTATTTTCTATTGAAATTGTCGAGAGGCTGGATCCTCTAATTTCTTAAGAGCTTTTAAGGAGTATAAACATGTCCATAATGTAGTTCCTACTTGTCTCTTGGAGCCTAAGATTAGTAGGATTCATGCTAATAGGGTATGTGCTAAACTTGGGTTTGACAAATGGATTCATGTAGAGGCTTTTGGCCACAATAGTAGTTTATGGATCTTCTAGAATGAGGCTAGCATCACTCCTCAATTGTTTTAAACTCATGCTTAATTTTTAGCATGCACGATTAATTTTTCTAATGGTCCTTCTACCAATATTGCGTTTGTGTATTGAAGTCCAAATGTTTCTTTTAGTCGATGGTTATGGGCTGATTAAATGTTGGCTTCTATGGGGTTTCAAACAGTTGGCTTATGCTGGGTGATTTTAACATGGTTAATTTATCTAATGAACTTCTTAGTTATCGTTCTTTCCCTTCTGCAGGCTCTCAAGACTTTAATGATTGGATGTTCTCGGAGGGCCTGATCGATATGGGAACCATAGGGTCTCTTTTACTTAGACCAAAGGTTTGAATTTTACAACTTTTAAAAGTGCTTGTCTTGATTAAGCATTATGCATCTCTTCCTTCTATACAGCTTTTGTTAATGCATGCGTCTCCCACCCTGTTCATTTACATTCGGATCATTTGCCTTTGGTGCTGCACCTTACTCCATCGATTACTGCTTTTAGGGGCCAATTTCAATTTCAAGCTACTTGGATTCTAGATCCATCTCTTTAGAAGGTTGTTTTTGATAGTTGGAATGTTTCTAAATTCGTTCCCTATAGTTGTCTCAGTTGGCCTTTAATCTTCAAAGGTGGAATCGTGAATTTTTTGGTAATTTATTTGACCAAAAAAATCGGTTCTAAGTCATATTAAAGGCATTCAAAACCAATTAGCCCATAGACAATCTACTGGGTTAATTAAATTGGAGAAAAAACTTCAAATTCAGTTTGAGGAATTGTTGAAATAGGAAGAATTATTTTGGTTCCAGAGGCTCAAGGAAGATTCGGTTATGTCGAGAGAGAGAAACACACGATTTTACCATACTGCTGCCTCTATAAAAAAGAATAGGTTGACCATTGATAAATTGACTCTTCCCAATCCTGATGTGGTTTTCGATTTTGATGTTCTTAAATTGGAGGTGACGTCTTTTTTTCAAAAATTTATATCCAAAAGATGTGGATGTTGAACTCATAGTCCTTCATATAGGCTTATTTTTTGTCTTTTGCCTCACCATGTGGTAGCTCTACGCAATATGGCTCCGTACAAATCTACTGGCCCTGATGGGTTTCAAGCTAGTTTTTACTAGAAAATGTGGCCTGTTGTTAGAGTAGCTATTTTTGATTTTATTTTGAAGGTGTTGGCAAGGAACCCTTTGTCGGATATTGTTAATGAAACTCTTCTGGCTCTCATTCCAAAGGTCTTAAGTCCTAAAAATTTTGCCCAATTTAGGTCTATCAGCTTATGCAATATTCTTTATAAATTGATAACAAAAACGATGGTGAACAGGTTGAAAAGTGTTCTTCCATTTTTTATAAGACCCGACCAGAGTAGTTTTATTTTTTGCCTTTAAATTGTTCACAATATCATGTTGTTTTAAGAAGCCATTCATTCTATGGGTATTGCTAAAGGGCCCAAGGGTTATGCTGCCATCAAAATTGTTCTCGAGAAAGCCTATGATAGGTTAGATTGGGATTTTATTAGTTAGCTTGTAACGGTACATAATTTAAGTCTTTTTCAATGTCAGTAATAGTGCTTACTGGTCTGCGAATAGTACAATCAGTCTGGGACTTAGTATTATTTCAGCCCGAAAAATTTACCACATGTGTCTAATATTATAATTAATATTTTTGGAGCATGTTCGCATGATTTAGGTGGGTAGGGAATATTTTATAAATATTTTCGGAGAACTGCGACAACTAGAGAATATTATTTTTATTTTGGTATAATAAGGAATAAATGGTGAATTATTTTTTAGGAGTTAATTTAACTAAATTGTGGAATTAAATAATATTTAGAAATAAATTTTTGAGGAATATTTGGAGCCATTGGATGAGATTATCTAAGACTTGATCATAGCCATTGATTTAGCATAAACCAAGGAAGCAAAGTTTGACTTTGCTACTTAACCCATCAACACCTTCTCTCTCCTTCCATCTCCATCTTCCATGCCAACTTCAAGCTCTTCTTCTTCTCCCTTTTCTTTCATTTTTCTACCACTAATCACCACCAAACAACCTTATTGAACCAAAGAAAAGTGATTAACTCTTAAGAAACAAGTAATAGAAGTTAGAAATTTGGAGTTCCTAAGCTTGGATTAGAAGTTGCCATTAAAGGAGGTAAGTTGTAATTTTTGGGTTTGTGATTTATTAAGTATAATTCTAGAATTAGCCATGGAATCTATGCATTAAATCATACTCTTTCATTTTCTTATGATTAATTTTGGGTTTAATGTCTTTTTCTCCTACTTTGAAGAGGTTGGAGAACCCTCTAACAAAGGCAAGGAGAAGGCTCAAGAGTAGAGATTTTGAGCTTGTTCAAGCTCCATTTTTAAGGTTAGTGCACTATTAACTCATGTTCAAGGCTGAGTAGGTACACCGCTAAGTTGATCCCTACTGAGGCAAACCGGTGTAAGTGGTTCAGGAAGGGACTGTTGGATGAGTATCGAATGCATTTAACATCCTAGCCCCACACCACCTTAGCTTCGTTAATGAAGGCTGCTTCTGAGTTGGAGGTTATTCGGATGGAGAGACAGACTAGAGTTCAGAGGACTTAGTAGAGTAGTCAACGTAAGAGATTCCAGAGTGGTTCACCTGGACAGACTTCTGGGGTCCAATCGAGTAGCAAGAGATTTAGAGGTGGATCACAGATGGGGGTCAGGCGGGGTCAGACAGTTGGTCGGGGTACGTTTACGAGATCAGCTCCTCAGGCTATGTCTGTTGCTGGTGGTAGAGGTGCTGCACGGCCAGGTCTATCGACTTGTACTCAGTGCGGCAAGAGACATGTTGGGGTTTGTTGGGGAGTTTTGAGAGCTTACTTTAGATGTGGGTCCACAGAGCATATGGTCAGGGATTGTCCATTGGTAGCTATTGGTCCAGCTCAGTAGGTTGGGAGGCCAGCTCCCTATGTTCAGAGAGGCCGAGGTAGAGGCTATGGTGAGATACATGGTATTGGGAGTTAGAGGCCGATTTTTGAGACAATGGAGAGACTTGAGACTAGAGCACCGGCAAGGGCATATGCTATCAAGACCAGGGAGGAGCAAGATGCTCCGGACGTCATTATAGGTACCTTCTCTATCTTTGACACCTATGTACTTGCTTTGGTTGATCCGGGCTCCACGCATTCATACATATGCATACATATGGGTAGATTAGGTAGTATGCATGCAGACACATTAGAGCATCGTATTGAAGTCACTGGTCCCCTGGGTCAGAGTGTAGTAGTTGACCGGGTGTATAGAGATTGCCCTTTGGTCATTCATGGGCATGTATTTCCGGGAGATTTGATATAGATGCTTTCCAGGAGTATGATGTGATCTTAGGCATGGATTGGTTGTCTCGCCATGGTGTGATTGTGGATTGTAGGTGTAAGAGAATCACACTCTAGACTTCGACTAGTGAGAAGATAGTAGTTGTCGGTGAGAGGAAGGATTACCTCTCTAATATTATTTCAGCTAGTACCACTAGGAGGATGATATGACGAGGCTGTGAGGCATTCCTAGCCTGTGTACTTGAGCCTGATCAGAGACCTCCCAGAGTAGATGAGATTCCAACGCTGTGTGATTTTTCAGATGTATTTCCGAAGGATTTGCCTGGTTTACCTCCTGCGAGAGAGGTTAAGTTCAGTATTGTGGTTATGCCAGGTACTACGCCGATATCGATTGCTCCATATTGGATGGCTCCCACTTAGTTGAGGGAACTGAAGATTCAGCTTCAGGAGTTGCTCGACGACCGAGTGTTTCTCCTTAGGGCGCTCCAGTCTTGTTTATGAAGAAGAAGGATGACAACTTGAGATTGTGTATCGATTATAGGCAGCTGAATAAGGTGACAATGAAGAATCATTATCCATTGCCTTAGATAGACGATTAATTTGATTAGTTGAGAGGAGCCACTGTGTTTTCAAAGATTTATCTGAGATCCGGGTATCATCAGTTGAGAGTCAGAGATGCGAATGTGCCTAAGACTGATTTCAAGACTCGTTACAGCCATTATGAGTTTTTAATGATGCCATTTGGGTTGACTAATGCTCCAGCGATGTTTATGGATTTAATGAACTAAATTTTTCATCCTTACTTAGATCGGTTCGTAGTAGTCTTCATTATTGACATCTTAGTGTACTCACCGACTAGAGAGGATCATGATCACCATCTACGAACAGTTCTGCAGACTTTGAGAGATTGGCGGTTATATGGTAAGCTTAGTAAGTGTGAGTTCTGGTTGACAGAGATCGGTTTCTTAGGGCATGTTGTTTCGGCGGAGGGTATTTGGGCGGATCTGAAGAAGATTGAGGCAGTACTCGATTGGAAGCCATCTAAGAATGTCACAGAGATCCGCAGTTTCTTAGGTTTGGCTGGGTATTACAAGAGGTTTGTCAAGGGGTTTTCTCTTATTGCAGCCCCTCTAACTAGACTTCTTTGTAAAGATGTTCGATTTGAGTGGAGAGATAGATGCTAGAGCAGTTTTGAGAGGCTTAAGGTGATGCTTACTGAGGCTCCGTTGTTGACATAGCCAGCTTCTAGCAAGCCATATGATGTGTATAGTGCTTCGCACAATGGTTTGGGTTTTGTACTGATGTAAGAAGGTAAGGTAGTTGCTTATGCTTCTCGACAGCTTAAGCCACATGAGCAAAACTACCCTACCCATGATTTGGAGTTAGCAGCTATTTTGTTTGCCCTGAAGATTTGGAGGCATTATTTATATGGCAAGAAGTGTCATTGTATACGGACCATAAGAGCCCTAAGTATTTGCTCACGCAAAGAGAGCTTAACCTGAGATAGCGCAAATGGTTAAAGCTACTTAAGGATTATGACTTCACCATAGATTACCATCCGGGCAAAGCTAATGTAGTGGCAGATGCACTCAGTAAGAAGGCATTAGTTGTTATTCGTGCTATGGTGAGACCTAGCCTACTACAGCAGATCAGAGATGTACAGCTGGGTGATGAGCTTATGGTGAGACCTAGCCTACTACAGCAGATCAGAGATGTACAGCTGGGTGATGAGACTATAGCCAAGTGGAAAGGCTTAGCTAGAGAGGGTAAGAAGAAGGGGTTTCAGATTAGAGGTGACTACTTGTACTTTGGGGATTGGATTTGTGTGCCTAAGTTCCCATAATTGAGGAGGAGTATCTTAGAGGAGGCCCACAATAGTCCATATTCGATGCATCCGGATAGTAATAAGATGTATCTGGATTTGAGGAGGCAGTATTGGTGGCCGGCGATGAAGAGGGACATTGCAGATTTCGTGTCGAGATGCTTGACCTATCAGCAGGTTAAGGTAGAGCATCAGGTCCCGTCAGGTTTGCTACAGCTTATCTCTATTTTAGAGTGGAAATGGGATAGGATTACTATGGATTTTGTGGTTGGTTTGCCTACTACACCTAGGAAGAAAGATATTGTATGGGTTATAGTGGATAGATTGACTAAGTCAGCACATTTTCTTCCTGTTAGGATTGATTATTCGATGGAGTAGTATAAAGAGCTCTACATTGATGAAATTGTGAGACTACATGGAGTTCCTTCCTGCATTATCTCTGATAGAGACCTTAGATTTACTTCGAGATTTTGGAAGAAGTTACATGAGGCTCTAGGTACTAGATTGCATTTCTGCACAGCCTTTCATCCACAAACAGATGGTCAGTCAGAGCGAGTGATTTAGATACTTGAGGATATGTTGAGGGCTTGTGTGATTGAGTTCGAGGACAGCTGGGAGAGGTATATTCAGCTGGTAGAGTTCACTTATAAAAACAGTTACCAGTCGAGTATTCATATGGCCCTTTTTGAGGCTTTATATGGTAAGAGGTATAGGACACCTTTATGCTGGATGGAGCTTAGTGAGGGGAAGATAGTGGGTCCAGACTTGATCCGTGATGCGGAGGATAAGGTGAAGATTATTAAGGTAAGGTTGAAAGCGGCTTTAGATCGTCAGAAGTCTTATGCTAATCTTAAGAGGAAGGATACAGAGTATGCAGTGGGTGATATGGTGTTCTTGAAGGTGTCTCCGTGGAAGAAGGTTTTGAGATTTGGTAAGAGGGGTAAGCTTAGTCCTAAGTTTATAGGACCATACGAGATCTTAGAGCGTGTGGGACCATTGGCCTATAGACTAGCTTTACCACCAGACATGGATCGGATACATAATATTTTTCATGTATCCATGTTACGGAGATACAGATCGAACCCTTCGTATGTGGTTTCAGCTGATTCTATCACCATCGAGCTGGATTTGAAGTATGAGGAGGAGCCCATAAGGATACTTGCTACAGAGGTTAAGGAATTAAGGAATAAGAAAATACCTCTAGTGAAAGTCCTATGGAGGAACCACAAGACAGAGGAGGCTACTTGGGGGCGAGAAGAGGATATGCGACAGCAGCATCCTCAGTTGTTCATAATAGGTAAATTCAAGGACAAATTTATTTTAAGGGGAAAAAAATGTAACGGTCTATTTTTTTTCAGAGTCTTTTTCGGTGTCGGTAATAGTGTTTATCAGTCTGTGAATAGTACTATTAGTCCAAGACTTGGTATTATTTTGGTCTCGAAAAATTACCACATGTGTCTAATATTATAATTAATATTTTTGGAGCATGTTTGCATGATTTAGGTGGGTAGAAAATATTTCATGAATATTTTTGGAGAATTGCGGCAATTAGGAAATATTATTTTTATTGTGGATAATAAGGAATAAATGGTGAATTATTTTTTAGGAGTTAATTTAACTAAATTGTGGAGTTAAATAATATTTGGAAATGAATTGTTTGAGGAATATTTGGAGCCATTGGATGAGATTACCTAAGACTTTATTATGGCCATTGATTTAGAATAAACTAAGGAAGCAAAGTTTGATTTTACTACCTAACCCATCAACACCTTCTCTCTCATTCCATCTCCATCTTCCACGCCAACTTCAAGCTCTTCTTCTTCTCCATTTTCTTTCATATTTCTACCACTAATCACCACCAAACAACCTATTAAACCAAAGAAAAGTGATTAATTCTTAAGAAACAAGTAATAGAAGCTAGAAATTTGGAGTTCCTAAACTTGGATTAGAAGTTGCCATTAAAGGAGGTAAGTTGCAATTTTTGGATTTTGTGATTTATTAAGTATAAGTCTAGGATTAGCCATGGAATCTATGCATTAAATCATGCTCTTTCATTTTCTTATGATTAATTTTGGGTTTAATGTCTTTTTCTCCTACTTTGAAGAGGTTGGAGAACCCTCTAACAAAGGTAAGGAGAAGGCTCAAGAGTAGAGATTTTGAGCTTGTTCAAGCTCCATTTTTAAGGTTAGTGCACTATTAACTCATTTCCCTTTTAAATTCTCAAGTTTTCAATTTTTAGGTTTTTAATGAATTTTTGAGAATGTGTATGAATTGTGTTGGGGAATGAGATTTTGATTGTTTTAGTGTGATTTTTCTTGATAAGAAAGCATGATAGAGTGGTTAAAAGGGAAGGAAAATACATCCTTCCTCATTAACCAAGAGTGGCCGAACCACCATTGATGAAGGACATTTGGTGTCCTTTGATTTTTATACTTAAATTGAGTTCGAATGAGTTGTGTAATGTGTTTTTTTATGATTTATGAATTTAATTTGGAAAGAAATCCTTTTCTCCTCATTTTTTTTCCATGTTTGCCGAACCTTTGTTGGTGAAGGACATCATGCCCTTTGTGATTTTGAGGTTTGATTTTGATTTAAATGAACTTATAAATAAGCAATTTGGTGAAGGTTTAAAGCTTGAATTTGAATTCTTATGTTTAAGTATTTTTCATGACTTAAAGGTTTTGGAAATGGTAAATTGAGTTTTATGGTTAATGGTTTTGAGAAATGAATTTAATGATTTGAGATTAAGTTGGTAATTAGTACTTTTAGTGGTGGTATTATAAAAGTAAGGCTTTTGATAAATCATGAATTGATTGTGGTTGGACTTTATAAGTTACAAGTAAAGGTATTTTGCAATTATAAGTGTAAATTATAAAATATTTTGGATAAGAAGTGGTGAATGAGAAATGAGATCAATTATGGAAGACCATAATTATTCTAAGCTCTACCATACGTGATTGACATGTAGTATGATGAGATGCATTGTGATATATGAGCATGCTCGGGTTATCAGCCCGTATTATTGGTGGAGCTATGATCATATCTTAGGGTTATCAACCCTTATAAATAGGCGGACGCGCTTATTATTGTGGTGCTTGTACAGACCACGGTGGCCTCAGGTCACGATTGTATGATTTGTGGGTGGCGCTTTCACATGCCACGATCGATTCTACTACATTCTTTGGTATCAGTATGAGCCTTAAATAAATTGGAAATATGAATTTTTAATTCATTACAAAGAAATCGAAAAATATAGTGACATTTACGATATTTTCTTAGTTATTATGAGATGGAATAACTTTTTTTTTTTTAGTGTGAATTTCTTATTTTCTTTCAAAATGTTTGAATTTAATTAATACGATTTCGGTGTTTGAAAGAGTATGTTATTAGTAATTATTTATTCGGTGTTCTTTGGATGCTTTAAATTTATAATTATTTAGTACAACTGAGTCTTCCACTCAGTGCGTTGATTTTTATCACACGCAAGTTGTGAGCTGTGAGTACTATGTGAAGACCAAAAAGACAGCATCAGAGTAGGAGTGTAGTTTTTAAATAGGATATGAATATTAATGTAAAATATGGCATGTATAAACCTATAGTAATAATATTGAGTTTGTAAATATTGAGAATGTAAATAATGAGATTTGTAGATATATATAAGTGTTGTTATTTGATTATTTGAATGTATGATGATATATTTATTTCTTGAATGGATAAAAATATGATAAGATGATTTGATCTTAAATTTTAGAAGTACTGTGTGACTTTTGCAATGATTTAGAGTTGGGGTTTTGATGTTAATATTAGAAGTGTGTAAATTTTCTTTGTGTAATAAGTTAAATTTTAGGAGAAACTCTTGCGAAATTTTCATAGGAATTTCCTAAACTTTAATTTTTATTTTTTTTTTAAATTTTAAATTACTTGCCTCTCTATAAAAATCTAACCACTTCTAATGTATAATTTAGGGACATTGAGTGACATAAAACGGTGCTCCGGCATCTAATGTGGCATCCGCCCGTCTCGTTCTCCGTTACATAGGGCGGTGGGTGTTACATAGGTTCTCACAGAGGTAGGGTTATTGTCTTCTGGGATTAATAATATCATGAAATATATTGATTCATCCTTGATGTCAGGATTGTGGAATGGTGAAAGACTTCAATCGTTTAAGCCTACCAAAGGTGTTCAGCAAGGTGACATCATATCCCCCTATCTCTTTGTGCTTACTATTGAATACTTGTCTCTTACGATTAAGTAGACTATTTTGGATGGTAGACGGAAGCCACTCTCATTGTCCCACAAGGGTCCTCTCTCCCATTTATTTTTTGCAGATGAAATGGTTTTGTTTCTTAAAGCTTTGGTTGATCAACTGCAGCTTGTTTTATCTATTCTTAGCAATTTTTCGAAAGCTTATGGCCGATGGATAAATCTGCATAAGTCATCTATCTGAGTCTCGCCTAATGTTGATGCATTTGCGCACTAGTTGTCTTTAGTTTCGGGTATTCTTCTGACTAAGGAAATGAGGAAATACATGGGGGTTCCAACCATTCATTCCAAAGTTGGCCATAATTCCTATGAATATCTCTTTACTAATATGCATTAGGCTAGCGGGTTGGAGCTAGCTCCCTTTCTATGGCAGGTCGCTTAACATTGCTTCAATAAGTGATTTTGGCTATTTTCATGTATGCCATGCGGCAGTTTTGCCAGCCTCTCTCCTTCATGGGATGGATAGGCTTTGTCGAGATTTTCTATGGGGGGATGCATCCAATAAGAAATCTATTCATTTAGTTAAGTGGGAGGAAATTTTAATGCCTGAGCATGCTAGTGGGTTGTCCATTCGAAAGATGGCTATATGAAACCAAGCATTGGTTGGTAAGCTCAGCTGGAGATTGCTTCAGGATTGCAAGACTTTTTGGGCCAAGACCATTGTGAATAAACTTATAAACGGACAATTTTCTTTAGAGCCTCGAGTCAGAGGTCGATCTTCCCATATTTGGAAGGCTGTTTGTGCTGGGTTAAGTGTGGTTAAGTAGGGGTTGCTCTGTGATGTGAAGAATGGCTAAACGAGTTTCTAGTTGGATTCTTGGCTCCCTTTGGGGCCCTTGGACCATTATGCCCTTCAGCCTTAGGATGCTACGACCAGAACTTTGTCGGTCAGCTACTATTGGATCCCTGGTGCTAGATGGAACTTGCCTTTCCTGGAGTCTTTGCTTCCTTCTTTTGTTGTCAATTCTATCATTCATGTCTGTTTAGATGAGGAGATGGAGCCCTGGGATGGTATTGCTTGGAAGTTTTCATCTTTAGGCTCTTAGTCTGTGAGTTCAGCATATGAGCACTTAATGGGGTTTTCTTTGTTCCCTCCTAGTGTGATTTGGAAACAGATTTGGCAGCTTCAGGTGCCTTAAAGGGTTCATTTGTTTCTGTGGAAGGTTACCCATAGTCGCTTGATGATGAATGTTGAGCGTTGCAATAGGCATTTTACTGATAATTCTGCATGCTTTATCTGTGATGCATCTAGCGAAACCTTAATCCATGCTCTTCGTGATTGTTGTTTTGGTACAAACCTTTGGAAGGATCTTGGAGCATAGCTAGTTTATCCTGCTTTCTTTAGTTTGGGTTTGGATGAATGGTTGGTTGTTAATCTTTCTTCCCATGTTGTTGGAATTGTTGGTTATATTTGGGATACTCTATTCTCGAAAGCTCCTTGGAGAATTTGGAAATGTCAAAATCATCGAGTTTTTAATGGCACTAGAGCTATAAACTAGTTGCCAGTTTAGCATGTCTTGGACAGTGCAATATTTATCCAGCATGCTTGGAAGCTCAAAGCTATAGGGCACTCTCAGCATGCCAATCCACCTCGGTTTATTTCATGGCAAGCAGCCGGACCTATTTAGGTTACGATTAATGGTGATGGGTCTGTTTTGTCTTCATTTGGCTTGGCAGGTTATAGCGATGTGTGTTGGGATGGTAATGGCAATTGGATTAAGGGGTTTAGAGCCAATCTTGGCTTTAGCAGTGTTGTGGAGGCTAAGTTGTGGGGTGCTTTTTATGGTCTCTCTCTCGCTTGGGCTTCTGGGTGGAGAAGAGTTGAACTCCAACTTGATTCACAAGTGGTAACTCAGCCCATTTATCTTCTCGACAGGTTTGCTTGGTCCACCACTGTAACTTAGTTAATGCTTGTTTCAACCTTTTGGCTCAGCCTCGGGAGGTGCGTGTTATTCATGTTTTTCGGGAGGCTAACCATGTTGCGGATCTTCTAGCTAAAGGTGTGGTTAGGGGGTCTCGTGGTCCGCAGGTCATTCAGTTTCATCCTGTGCGGATTCGGTGGCTCTTAGCAGCTGACTTAGTTGGTGCTATTTGGCACTGTGAAAGCTAGTCGTTTTATGGGTTTAAATCCCTCAACTTATTCAAAGAAAAAGAGCCTAAATGGTCAATTATAGTTTTTAAGGAAAAAAAACAATTTCTAAAGATTAAACACGATGAGTAGTAATTATAGGAATTTTAATATAAATAAAAAAGCTAATATGAAAGAATATAATATTAAATTATAAAATTGCAACAATAAATACTTAAAAATCATCGCCTATATTAAGACGAATGAATATAGATAATTGGGGACCTAATTTTAACTATTCAACCAAAGAGTCAAGTAAGCAAATGTCATTCATTTGCTTTTGCTTTCGAAAAAATTTAATCCTTTTGTCCAAATTTTATGTTTTTGCCATTAATTTTTAATATAAAAATGAAAAGTGTGTGTATATATATATATGTATATGCATACTCGACAAGAATAATCTCAACTTCTCAATGAATTAGGTATAGGTAATTATCGTTTTAACAATTATACAAATTTTAATTTTTCCTTATAGTTTAAAAGAAGTACAATTGAAATAGAATAAGAGATATTTTTGTCGCATTAATATATTTTTAAAAAGTAGGGACCAAATAATTATTTACACCAAATTAGAAGGACTAAATAATAATTCACCGTATAAAATAATTAATAACAGTGGTAACTACTGAATAGTAAAATTACATCTGAATTTTATCAATCCTCTTTTTAGTTTATCATTTGACCAATATGTACAGGCAAATGGTTAAATGTTTAATAAAAAAAGTATATTAAATATTTACATATTTTTCATCACTTTTCATTTTCTGAAAAATCTACAAATAATTTTTACTTGTTATGCAAAATATATAATATAAAAATAAACAATTAATTTGAAAGTCTCAAATTCAGTCGCCTTAACCATATTGAGTGGAGAAGCATATGCATCATGTCATATGGCTTCATTGGCTTGTTGAGCATAAAATGCCTCCTAACTTGCATAACTCTTTCTTGCAACATAAGATATCTTCTTTCCGATATTTCTTTCAAAATTATTTTAATTTCCGGTATCCTTTTGACCGGAATATGCACGGAAAATTTGCTCCAGTCAAGAACATCGCTAAATGGTAGAGAATAGTTTTCAGAAATAATAACAGGAACACATCCAAGTTGAATTGCTGTTACCACTCTAGGACTTGCTACTTCATACCCACTTGGACATAGACAAAACTTACTTGAACCCATCAGTTTAAAGTAATCATTTTTCTTCCCATCAAGGTATTCATGAACTTGAACCTCATTGTCTTTCTCTTTCCAATACTCTAACATAACCTTTCTTATGTAGCCATGGCTGCCACCAGCGAAGAATGCCAGAATTGTACGGTTACTTGGAGGAAGGCCTACAAGAGGAGGGCCAAGCTTGCCTCTTGGTATTTTGATTTCTGGTAGAGAGACATCTCTTTGAGGTCGAAAACTTTCGGAAGTGTTGGCATTACATAGTACTCTAATGAAGTCTTTGAATAGTTCAGGATTGTTTGTTGAGACTTCTGGTGCCTGAGGTTTCAAAATCAAGTTATTATCATTTACATACGGGTTCAATTTTTGCATTAAAGGAAGAATTTGACTCACCCAATCATGGCAAGAGACAAAGAAATGGTCACCTCCATTGCTTCTATTCCAGTAAGGGTATTTGTCTGCTACAACGCTAATATAATCGACGGTTACCCGTTGTAGCTCGTCGCGGGAGTAGGTGACAAGAGGCCTGTAAACGAAGGAGATAACATTGGCGATACTAATAGGAATTAGAAACATGTGCGCCTCGTCAGGATGGCGAGCAATGAAATGGTTCTTGCCACTCTCCATCTCATGAATGAATTGCCCTTCAATGCTATAGATATCGACTGCTGGTCCTCCATGAAATATTGGTGGCTCCCCTTCCTTGTAAATCCATACTTTGAATCTCTTCTCCATCTCTATATGACTCCTGCATAAAGAAAGGAGATGATGATGATGGTTGTGGTCGTGATATAAAACCCTACGTATGAAAAGAAATTATGATTTAAATCTAACGGCATTGAAAATTAGTCTAATTAACTATTTACTCTCTAAATTTCGCTCCAAATTATACTGTACCTTTATTGTTTGAGAATATTACTGATTTATCCTTGAAGTTTAGTCTGTCCGAAAAATGTTATTCTCTACTTAACAGTAATTTACATTTCCTGTTTGAATTACTATTTAGCCTTTACAATAGAGACAAATTATTTAGTGAATTTGACAAATACTAGGAATCTAATAATGATTTGGCTCAAAACTTAGGGATTACAACTTTTTTATTTTTGAGAAGGGATTAAATAGTTAATTAATTCTAATATTATAGATAATAACAGTTAATTAATTCAAATTTTAAAAATTTAATCCTATTAGTTAATTTGAAAACCAACTATTTTTTTATCAACAAATAAATATTATATTAATTTTTATCGGAAAAAACTTAATATTCCCTTTAAAAAAAAAAAAGAAAACTTAATATTCAAAATAACTAAACCCAAGGCATTATGCATATCCAAAGAGTCTCAACTTTGTCCAAAACTGTTAAGCTAAAAAACCTGAAACAAACTCTGGAAAATCTTTTGAGATAAGAGAATTTCAACACCCAAGCATTTAAAAAACAGTTCATCCCTCAAAAAGATTACAAGAGCAGGAATTTATATTGGAAGGACTCTGAAAGAAATATCAAAGACTTACTTTATCTTATCACTACTTTAATACCATAAATAACTAAATTAATTATATTTAATAAAAAACGTAGAATAAATAATAATATCAAAAGGAGATTAAACACAACACAGACACTATAATTGCATTTACTTATTAGAACTTAACTGATGAAAAGCGTAAGAGTTTCTGTAAACGACTCCTCTTGGAATGTAACTCTCCTCCCTAAACGACGAGTAGTTTTTCTTTTCAACAGCTTGACGAATTGCTGCTCTTGCTCTGGCCAAATCATCTTCAGTATTCTCCAAACTTCCCTTCTTCTTCTGCATACAAAGTATATTACACCCACTTAATTTACTAACCAAAAACTAAAGTATGATATCGGTGAAACTGAGAAGCGTGAATGATGATTAGGGTTACAGTAATTACAGCGTTGTTAAGAGGTAGAGCTGGATTTGGTAAAGGAAAAGATTGCTGGGTTTGATTAAAGGAAGCAAAAGGTAGATGAAGAGAAGATAAGAAGTTGGAGAGGTTATAGTTTATAATATTGTTCTTTTTCATGGAAGAAACCAAAAAGATACAGAGAGCAATTAGAAGTACTAGATGGATGTGAGAGGATTTTGTTGCCATGGATATTGCTTAACACTTTCACTACAAATATATGTATATATATATCAAAGAAATTGAGTTCTAACTATGGTGAAACAGGTGGTCATGTGTTACAGACTGTGACTCTTATTTTATCACTGACTTAAATAAGGTTCAAAATTCTAATTTCAAAAACCGGGTAATCCTCTTTTCTTTTGGATCTTTTATCCAAACGGAAGGAAAAAAAATTTTTAATAAATATTTTAAAGCCAATTCTGACGTGAAATCATCAATTGATAATCGCCAAAACTAATATTGTCACAGTTGTTTTAAGCCGTGCTACTAAGTAATTATGTATTTGATTTATATTCAGATTGCACCATTTAATGAAAGTAATTTGTTTTTTAAAATTAATATATTATGTGTTTGGTTATTTATAACACACTAGGTTTTATGAAGGTGTGTTGCATATTATACCCATTGTATATATTTGTGATTTAATTTTCTTTTATGTCTAATCTTACAAAATAAAGCAATATAATTTAAGATCAATTCAATAAAAAATAAAATAATATAATCAAGATGTATATCAAAATCTAATATAAAATTCTTTATATTTGTTTAAATCTTTATGTTAATATTAATATAATTACACAAATAAGAATTACATATAATATTAACTTATTTATGTATATTTTTTTTTTAATAAATTTTAATGCTACAATCTACTTAACTAAATTAAAACTTGTAATTAGCGAAATGGCGACGCCCTCCCTTAATGCTCATGTGCCTTCTGTGGAGCAGGACGATCAACTTTAGCATAGTGTTCGTAAAAAATGGAAGGATGGCCTATGTGGGTATCTGATGGTTCTCATGAACTAGGTGGCGCTTCCTCTAGGGACACGTTAATGTAAGGGCCTCAGGAGGAGGACACGTGAGCCGCTATGGAGTCTAACTCTAATTTGGGAGGTCAAGATGATGAGGATGCCTTAGATTCTGAGGCTGAGGAGGCAGAGGATGATGAAGATGACGACGGGGATGAGCTTTGCCGCACGATTCTTGTTTCTAAGGCAGAGAGGGAACGTGTATCACCTCCTTGGCGATCTTCCTTGATTGTTAAATTGATTGGTAAATCCATTGGCTATACTTTTCTAGTGTACGAAATTAAGGAGCTTTAGAGACCTGTTTCCCCTATAGAGGTCCTGGCATTCGATAACTCCTTTTTCTTAGTGAAATTTAATTCCGCTGATGATTTCGACCATGCGTTGTATGAAGGTCCATGGATGATTACTGGGCATTATCTATTAGTACATAAGTGGCATGTAAATTTTGATTCTTTCACTACTGCTTTGGAAAGGTTAACTGTTTGGGTGCGTTTTCCTTACTTACCAATTGAGTACTATGATAAGGCATTCTTAATGAGGGTAGGAAGTAAGCTAGGTCATCCCATCACGGTGGATAGAAATACTACCTTGGTCACTCAAAGGCGATTTGCTCACATTTGCATTGAGGTGGATTTTACCAAACTCCTTATCCGCCTCTAACAAAGGATTCACAAAATGGAGTATGACGAGTTATACTTGGTTTTTTTTTTCCTTTAGACGCTATGGACATGTCCCGGATAAATGTTATGTGGGAGCTCATGATAATTCGCCACCATAGACAGCAGCAACTCATAACAATGCGGTAGATCCTAAGCCTAGGGATCCTATTTTACCGGAGGGTCAGCCTATCAACCGCACCGTTGTTAAAGACTATGGCAAATGGATGCTTGTCAAACACAATAAGGGGCATAATAATAGGCATAATGATAGGCGGGGTAACTCTGATTTGAGGAGTCAGAGGCAGATGGGACTCTTATGTCAGGCTAGTGGTATTCTGTCAAGTTCCCAGTTTGGTGTCTTGGATAAATCTTGAGGAAGATGTCGGGCAGCAATAGGATTCTCTCCTCCAGGATTCTAGGGGGCTTTCACGTGATACCTGTGTTATGCATGGAGAGCCTTCTAGGGTACGTTATGGGTTACATGAGGAGATTCTACCCTCTGGTCAATTTGTCTCACTGGCTAATCGAGCCCAGTCTCAAGCCTAAGCCCAACCTTCAGCTTTGCCCAGGCAAAAATAACATGTCCCTTTTCCAACTCTCTCTATTGCTGCTAGACAACATGATTCCTTTAATCGCTCTTCTTCTAAGGAAACTATGTCTCATCGTGTAGTTGTTAAGTCTGAGCATGTTGTTGTTTTGGGTGGTAAGGATAATGTCGAGGGTACTAGTTTGGTGGTTTCCCGTAAGGAAGATGAGCTACTTGATAATAACACTATTAGGGGTTCTCTTTCTTTGGCTCACTTTTAGAACCTTTATTACCCTCACACTCCTGCACCAAACCTTGATTCTCAATTAGGCCATATTGACAATGAGGCTAGTATGGAGTTCGATCCAGCAACTTCTAGTGTGGATTTGGGTATTGTTCCTCAGGTTGTTGAGCATATGGTTTCAGGTTCAGTGGAGGTTTTGCCTTCTCAGATGGCCAGCATCCATTAATGTGTTTTTGTTTGGGATAATCCCTCCTTTTCCATTTCTTTGTTTAATGTTATGATTATTACATGTTAAAACTGTCGAGGGGTTGTTTCCCCTTTCCTTTCGTCGAGCTTTTTTTAAGTATAAACAGAACATTTCATCCATATATAGCTTGTTTGCTTGAGCCTAAGACCAGCGGATCTCAACCTAACAGTATTTGTGCTTCTTTGGGCTTTGACCATTTGGCTAAGATTGAAACTTTTAGGTTTAGTGGTGGTAGTTGGGTTCTTTGGTAGGACTGAGATCTCTCTCTAGGTTATCTTCACTCACGCCTGATTTCTTATTTGTAAAGTGTTACATAAGAATACTGATCCTTGGAATTTGGTGGTTATTTATGGTAGTCCTTTGATTAGTCTTTCTAAGATTCTCTGGCAAGACTTACAGTTTTCCTCCTTTGATACAACTTCAAAATGGCTTCTCATTGGTGATTTTAATGTTATTGTTCCAGCGATGAGCAGTGTGGCTACTTTTCTTTCCCTATGGTGGGTAGCAAGGACTTCAGCAATTGGATTTTTTATTAAAACCTTACTGATTTGGGTTTTTTTAGAGTTTCACACACTTGGAGTCAGAGTTTGTCTCCTTCTACTAGTAAGTCAGCTAGACTTGACCGAGCTCTGTGTTCTTCGGATTGGAAAGTTTTCCTCCCAGATGCTTCTGTTTTTCACCCTCTGAAGCTTAAATCTGATCACACTCCTTTGGTTATCAGTCTAAGCGCTACATCTTCTCAGAGACAGGTTCGGTTTGGTTTCCAAGCTGCATGGGCCTCTCATAAAGATTTTAATGACTTTATTAAGCAGTGTTGGAATTTGGTTATTCTAGTTCATTCCGCTTTATAACATCTCTCTCTAAATCTTCACAACTTGAATCGATCGACTTTTAGGAACATTTTCGTAAGGAAGCGCCGTCTTTGGGGACATCTTCGAGGTCAGCTCATCAGGTGGCTCCTAATCTTCTTTGCCTGGAGCAAAAGCTTCAGGCTGAGCTCGACTTCATTTTTGCATAAGAAGAGCTTTATTGGTATCAAAAATCTCGTGAGAATTGGATCACTTTGGGTGATCGGAATACTCGTTTCCATCAAGATGGATACTCATTTTTAATTCCTAAGGAGTGTTTGGCGCATATGATTTCAGACTTTGTTCTTGATGATTCTTGGCACCATATCTCTTTATCTCAGCGAGGACCAGTTATTTCACATTTATTTTTTATTGATGACATTATTTTATTTGTTGAAGCATCTTTGCCTCAATTGCAGCTTCCCTTGCTTCTTATTCTAGTATTCCTTTGATTCTGGATTTGGGTTTTTATCTTGATGTGCCTTCCATCCATAATAGGGTAAATAGGAGCTCCTATTCTTTTATTTTGGATCGTATGTAGGATAAGCTTACGAGTTGATGAGCTAAGACTCTTTTTTTAACCGGTAGAGTCACTCTTGTGCAGTCAATCCTTTTTGCCTTGCTAATTAACTCTATGCAAACAGTGATCCTTCCTGTGTCTGTATGCAAGGAGATAGAGCGACTTTTCTGAAAAATTTGTTTGGTTTGGAGGAAGTGAAAATGCTAATGTGCATCTCGCTAACTGGCAGATTATTCAAGAGCCTAAATTGAATGGTGGTCTCAGTATTCGTCAGCTCTGTCTTATGAATCAAGCGATGGTTGGAAGCTTTGCTGGAGGTCTATTCAGGATTCTCAAGCCCTTTGGGTTCGTTTTTTGGTTAACAAATATATGCAAGGTCATTTTATATGGACTTGTGGTCCCAAGTCTAATGCCTCCCATACTTAGAAAGCCTTTTGTGTTGGTCTCAATGTGGTATAGCAAGGTGGTGTTGTTCATGATGTATGGAATGGTAGAACCATTAAGTTTTGGAAGGACTCATGGTTGCCTTTGGGCCCTTTAGTGAACTTTGCTTTAGTTTCCCTTAACTCGTTTGAAATGGAGAGGGATGTTGCATCTATTTATTTTATTTTATAAATAATTATTTTATTTTATTTACTCGTCCATAGAATTTAAATTTAAGTAAAAAAAACTACTATAATCAATCAAATTTAAGTTTTTTTTTTATTTTTTTATCAATGAAATTAGAAGTTTTAAAAATTATTTTGTGAATCGATAAATCTAATAGCGGTATTCTTACCAACGCCGGTTTTACTTTTATATGTACCGATTGTTCTTATGAGGTGCATTGCATGTTGTAATTGCTCGTTTATTATTATTTTGTATAATATTAATTATTGGTTACAATTTTTCTCTTATATTATCTAGATTTATTTAGATCTTATAATGTTAAGATGTCATATTATTATTAACATGAATTAATACAATAGCTAATTAATAATTACAGTCAAAATATTATATTTATAGACTGTTCAGTTAATTTTTAAATAGAATTATAATATTAATAAAATTCTTGGAATCAAAAAATAAAAAATTGATTTATTATTTATTATTTAATATATTAAATAAATAAAAAAATTGATTAAATTTCTTTAATATTTAACAGCTATGTATTTATTAGTAATTACAAATAAAATGATGGTATAAAATATTAATATGAAAAATACAATTTACTTAAAAAATTTAAATTAATAGCCTAAATAAAAATAAATAAAAAACATCAAAATATTGATTGAGACTTTAATTAACTATATAAATCCTTAATAAAAAGTTTTAGCAAATATATGAGCCAGCAGAAACCGAATAGGGTTAATCAACTTAGTCGGATAATTAGGTTGTGTTACTGTGTGGATAGAGCCATAGAGGAGCTTCCAACATTTATTCTTCCTTTTGTAACGTTGGATATTTCTTCTTATTGTGATGTTTTAGTTCTCAAAAAAAAATAAAAAAAAAATAATTTATTATAGCTAATAGTCAGCAATCAGAAAAACTCATTGCTTCCTAGTCGCTCAAAATAATATTATTTTAATATTCTAAGAGTGCACTTTATAACAAAATTCAATTTAATGTTATTTAAATAACACTAATCACATGTCAAATTTGCACCAAAACGTACGAGTCTTGATGCAAATTAAAATATAAAATTTCTTTCATTGAAACCATATATATATATATTAATTTGATAATATTAATTGAAATGGAGTGGTTAGGACTTTTCTTTTAATCAAAAGTCACCAAGCAATGCTTGAGTAGACGTAGGTAGAACAGGTGCAATTTTTGTAGGATCTTTAACTATTTTAATTCTAATGGACACATAAGCTTAGTAGAAGAAAATGTCTAGGTTGAAGTGATGGTCACGATTTAGGTAATCATCGATTTCCCCAATTCCATAGCAATTTGGGTTTAAAATTGAAACCTTTAATTTGTGACGTATTTTACCTCTCTTGCCCTGCACCTTCATTAAGCTCATCATCATTGTTAAATGTCAGAATCAATAAAATTTAGCTGTCTATACATTTAAAATTTTCATAAAAAAGACTCACTAATTGGATATTTCATACACAATTTGACACTGAAATTGATCTATAAATATTAAGGGATCCAGCAGATGTAGAAAGCATATCGTGGACAAAAATACCTATTGAGCATACCCCGGTGTAACATTCGGCCAATTGCATATATTATTGCAGTAGAGATAATGATCAATAAACGAAAACCAATACTGTTTCCTTCAAGACATTAAATGCCAGTAGAATTCGTAACTCGAGACAAAGCATTGTATAACTTTGGTCAACATCAAAGTGAACAGTAAAGAGTAGGTATGGTAAAACAAGGTCCAAAACTTCTCATCTGCACAGCTCACCTTTGAAAGGTTCATGTCCCAGTATGCAACAAACTTAGCTTTAGAAGACTCATGTCCCTGCGTTTCTGCGGCCAACACGAGCAACAAAACCAGCTTTGATTGGGGCAACTGATCGTCCAGAACCACACTGCACAAGCATAACAAGATCAGAAACGAGAGCTACAGCAAAATGAAAACTATCAGAAATTACAATGAATGGATCCAAAGAGATGCAATTAAAAGCAAAATGGCCATTTCTTTTGCTGGCTTAAATTCTTCCACTCCACAATGAATGGATATCCAACACGAACCAGGAGGGCAGAAATCCATTTAGAAAAAGAATACATACACAATATCCAGAAAATGTGGTCAATGGGGGAGCATAGGATATATACATTCGCATACACATTAAGTTGAACAATGCACATAGATTCAACAAATAAACATAATGGTAGGAACATTAATAATAGTCAATGACATTGATAACAATCTAGTGATATGCTGTATACATGAAAAAAATTTACATTCAAAATAAATAAATAGATCAAACCAATTGGTTAACTACATTTCTTCTCTCTATTTCGTTAACATGCTAATAAAACCAAAACAGATTTTATATTTTAGCTGAAATTAAGTATACTAAATAAATAGCTTAAAAGAGTAAATGGACTGTGGGCAACAACACTGTGCAATGGAGACAAAAATTACTTAATTTAGTGGGGGCAATTTTACAATCCTCCTCAAGTGGGGACACTCTCGACCTTGCATTTTGCAGTTACCCCAGCTAATGTTAGTCTCATTTTTTTCACATCAAGGTGAATACTGTAGTACAAATGCAGGGCAAAGTGTAACAAGAGTAAATTAGTGGCATGTGTCTACAGGTAAGCAACCTTCACCAGGTTAGCATCATAAGAATGAGAAAAAGAAGGCCTCAGAATGCTACTCAATAACAGTCACGAGCTAAACAATCTCACAATGTAGGCAATATTAAGATTATAATAGGTCTCCTCTAAACAAGATTCAGCATATGGCAATTATAGATACATTACCAAGGTAATAACAATTAGAATAATAGCACATCCCAAAATCAATATCATATCTAGCAAATAATGAAAATATTAATTAAATATTAAGGCCTCAGAGTCAGATGTATATGCCTCAGTCATGAATTAGACAATCTGACAATGTAGGCAAATAATTAATCATCATAGTCCAATTAACCTTTTCCAAATCATGCAAGTTAACCATGCAAAATAAGAAGTAGCTACAAAGCAACCTCAACTACTTGACATATCAGTCATGGGCTAAAGCCTAAACAATATGACAATGTGTGCCAAGATATTACTAGGCTCCTCGAGATAAGTTGCCAAACGAAAATTTTAGATGCAACATCATGGCCATAATAGGGAAAAAGACAAATCAGAAAAGAGCCGTTTCTAAATCAATATCCAAAGCACAAAAATAATAATAATATTAATAAGGCCTCAGACTTATATGTCTCAGTCATGAATTAGACAATCTGACAATGTAGGCAAAATAATTAATCATCACAGGCCACATTGAAAATTTTCAAATCAACATCATGAGGTTACCATGCATAGAAGAAGAAGAAAAAGAAGCAAGCAAGCAAAAGCCTCAGAAGTCAGAACTTATCAACACATCAGCCTAAACAATCCGACAGTGTAGGCAAATCTTAAAATCATCTTAGGCCACCTAAAGGCAAGATTTGGCAAATGACAATGTTTAGATACCCTTTCACAGTAATAACAGAAAAATTGAAATCACAATATCACACTTCCAGAATCAATATCATAAAGTAATAAAATAAAATAAAAAAACAATATTATCAAGGCCTCAGAGGTATGTCTTAGTCATGAATTAGACAATATTACAATGTACGTCAGATCAAAATTTTGCAAATGATTATATAAAAATCATCTAAGATAAGTAGAATGGATATTTATAATATTATACATATTACATACCACACAAAAAAATCCTCATTTCATCACCAAGATTCTTTTAACTCATGGTGGATGCAATACACAAAATGCAAAAACACAAATATGTTGTTGTGATATTACAATTTCCAAGCCTTCTCATAGACTACTCAACATGTGTAGACTTCAGCAAGACTACAACATATACATTGGATTCTGCAAGACTACTATGAATAAAGTGCCATGATGTATCTCAGGAGAAGAAAAGAGACGAGAAAGAGATAAGAATGTATGAACTGTTACCTTTTCACATCTGAGAAAAAATAGACGATTCTCCTTCGAAAGTATAGTGTCTGGACTTTTGCAACCAAGGCAAATGACATATTCATCTGAAAATCAGAGATAACATTGCTCAGGTGATGAATATAAGCTGCCCATCTAAACAATTACTAGTTCACAGCTCTGATGCCAGTCAATTGAAAAATATAAAGGGTACTTACTAATATATCGACGCAGGATCCCCTCAAAATTCTTGGGAGCAAATCTTCCCTTCACAACTAATCTTTGCTGTCCATCAAGAGATCCACTAGTTCCCAACTCAGCAAGTAAGAAGGTCATGACATGGTCTGGCTGCCGATGCATTCTGAAATTGCACACCAATGAAAGGTAAGGGAGATTCAATGTCTAAATCTCAACGAATGGAAAAAATATAACAATTAACGTATACATCTCGATGCATGAATCTAATTTTCAAAACAATTAAACATCACCAACCAAAACTTCTGACCTTGAGAAACAGCAATTAGATATTATTAAGATGTTGACTAAGACTAAAAATAATTGCAGCTGATGAAAAATGGCATCCCTTGGTAAATGCCATCTTGTCTATACATACCCAACATATGGAGTACAAAATTTCGTAAGAATAAGTAAAAAACATTTTATATTGTCAATGTTGAGTGACACATGAATCGAAATATGCCATTTGGTCAAGACTGGCCAAAAGGCTCAAAAGGAGAGCTATATATACATACGTCTTGCAGAGATCCATGAAATTCACAAAAACAGTCTTCTTAGTACCCTCACGAAGAACTTGTGGAGGCCTCATCACAGTTCTACGCCTATCTCCAGCAAGTTCAGGATTGTTCTCGCGCAAAATGTTGAAGACCCTACCAAGAAGCTGCCCATGTCACATTTGAAATGCAAAGAATATATCAGTCTGCAACTACTACAACTATAGAAAAGAACAAGGACCCAAAAATATCCACCAGGGAAGAAGATGAGAGCACAAATAAAATATGAACAAAGATGAGAGAATCACAGTAACTACTTAGAAAGAGAAATTCTATGCAATAATATATGGGGAAAAAAAAGAAACAAAGAGCAGAAATGAGTTCAAACAATTTACTAAGTCCAAAAGCATGCCCGATAATCTAAGAAGCACCCTTATTTTGCTATCCCCACCCAAATCTTAATCAAATGGCTACTGTGTCCCACTGCCAAAGGATTCCCATATCCCATGCATTATGAAGAGTCAGATGTAGAGTCTCCCTTTGCACAGGAAACAAGTTATTGAACATTTGGACCTTATACTTCCACATAAAGAGGAAGCAACCTTATTGCCTTACCAAGGCTCACCTTATGCAAATGGCTAATGTGCATATTATTAAAATTTTGAAGCATATTTTTGCAAGGTCTATTAAATATTTCTTGTCTGATACATGCACATGCACACATATAATACTTACAATGTTTAATACTATGCTACCATCAACAAATTTGATGCACATTATACTATAACAGACAATACCATATCAGAGAATTAATACAATATTTTTATATCAATCACAAAGGGAAATAATTCCATTCAAATGGATATTATACCTCCTCATATTCATAATCACGGTCGCTCCCTTCCCATGGATAAAGCTGTTGTTGTTGTTGCTCAAGTCCTTCTCCTTCTTCATCTTGTAATACATGATCTAAACAAGGAAGAAACCATGACGCTTATATTCAATAAAACAAATGAATTAAGCAAGACATATATTCATAATTGGTGAATTTTAAGAATGTGACTTCTTGCCATCCAAATCTTCTCCTCCATCCTGACTTTCTTCATTCAAAATACTGGCATCTACCTGCAATATAAAGTCAAGTTAACACGTCCATTGCTGCTGAGGATAAAAATACACAAAGTATAATTAAGGCCGATAATCCAATATTAAGAATAAACAAAGTTACTGGCTTCTTCTTCTTCTTTTTCAAACCAGTAAAAGTACTCTCGAGCCCTTCAGAGACTACAATAAAAGAAAAAAATTAATAAGTGCCTGGAAAATATAATCCATGTACTTTTATACCAAGTTTTTCAGGAAATAAATAACATCCAATAAGTACAGATTATTCATTTTAGGTACCGGATAGTGATTCAGTTTTCTCAGTAAGCTTGTCCACGGAATCATCTGCACTATCCTGTGCGACAGGTTTCTTCTTCTTCTTCTTTTTGGTAGGATCAAAGGGAGCAAGCTGCAACAAGGAGATGCAATGAGACTGAAGTAGTAAAGGGATAATACAATCAGGCTATGTTTGGTGTATGCCATAATGCAAAATGATAAAATGTGTCAATCGCATTTTTAGTTCAACATTTTTAAACTATTCATTTAATTGCATAAACAAGAACCTCAAAAGCATACATAGGTTCAACTTTCTTATAGTTTTATGTGGTCTTTTATGAATCAAAGCATAATCAAAGTCTAACAACAACCAACAGTAAAGGGCTTACTTCTGCCACCTCGTCCTTCACATTATTGGAATTTTCATCCGTCATTATTACTACAAAACAAGTAAAATCCAAGAAATTAGCAATTAAAATCACACATCTCAATAAGGCTGCCTACACAATCAGAAAGGCACAAGCAGAACACCTAAACATCCCAGGAAGAACAGCATCCAAATGAAAATCAAGTATAAAAGGAAATGCTAATGAACCACTGACACAGAATAGGCATCTATACTATAGAAAGAAAATGCAGAAGAAAAAGATACAATCAGTAAATACCTTTGATTTTAATATCTTTTCATTTTTTTTCTTAAAAAAAATAAACAGGAAAAGTCAACTGATGGATATAATTAGGATTGTAAACAAACAAATGTCAACTATTGATTATATATTATATTTGAAATTGATCATAACATTGTAAGAGTATTGTACCATTGCAAGTAACCAGCAAAATTTCAATGTGATAGATACCAATAACCTTGCTAAAATGAAAACACAATTATTTAGAGACATCAGTAGCCGAAGAAATGTGAAGAAAAAAAGAATTTCAATGCGATACAGATAATGCAGAGAAGTTGAAAAAAGTTAATAGAATCCAAATAAAGAAATTTCTAAAAACCCAAACTCAATTCAAATATCATCAAAAGCAAATTAAACTGCTTGTTTCATTCCAAATAACATCTTTCATTAAAATACATAAAACAGAATCCAGGCAAACTCTGCTAAGTTTAAAGCATGACTTGAACAATAAATGAGCTAAAAGAGAAAATTGAAATGAAATTTCGAAAGAACTTACAAGATAAAGAATTGGAAAGAAAACTGCTGCTTACTCTTCTCAAAATTTCTTATCAGTTTCTTTCCTACAATTTCTTGGGGAAAAAAAAGAACTTATTGAAGGGTAGTGTAAGTGTGTGTGTATGTACATATTATTGGATATAAATATCTTCTATTTTCTAGTGTATCAATTATATAATTATGAAAAATAATTACAATGGTAAAATATTGGTATCATAAAATTTACGATGATAATGAGAAAAATTAAAAGAAAAAAAGAAGTCGTTAAAAGTTAACTCTTTTTTTTTTCTGAATGAATCTAAAAAGTTTTGTTTAAGCTTTCAAACTTATAAAGTGTGAAACAATTAGTCTATGACAGAAAGATGTGAATTTTTGAAGTGAACCATAACTATAAATGAAAGTTTGTTCCTTCTCAGACAAAACATTTGTGACTTTTGGATTTGCATAAACTCTCAAAGAGACTACCATGAATCCTACAATGCTAAAACATAAAGGAAATACTTCTCAAAGAGACAAACATATATCCTACACTGCTAAAGCATAAAGGAAATATTTCTCACAGAGACAACCAAGGAACAAGCTATCATCTTAGTGTATTCATTACTTTCCTTATGGTAGTCTCGAATTCAAATACATTCTCTTCCAACAATCAAAAATAGGAACCAATATCCAAGGAAAATTACTTGTATTACCCTTGCAATTCTCGTAGTGTGAAACTTCACTACCAGAAGTAACATATGAACATTCTCTTCTTATCAAGTAAAAAAGGAAGAAAAAACGAAAAAGAGAAGATGGAGAAAATCTTTTTTGTTCTCGAACGAGATGGTTGACATTTTTATGGGAATTAAGAATCAGAAAACAAATATTTTAATTTTCTATAGGAATTTATAGAGCCACCCAAATCTATAAAACAAAATTTAAAAATTATAGAGCTCGCTTGTGAAACTAAGACTCAACTTTTTTGCATAAAATTTTACACTTCTCGTGTTCATGCCTGCCAATGCAGACATAAAGAAAATGGTAAATACTTCATAAACACAAATTACAAAGATCGGTTATATTTCACAATTAAGCCTATTAATCGAATAGGAAATTTTGATTATAGAATCAACATAGAAGAAACAAAGATTCAACAATAGGAAATTAGATATTATAGCAAACTTTATTACTCCAACGAACACTAACTTCCTCAGTTGCATAAAAAAAATGCACGGGAGACCACAAAATTTCAATTGAATAGCAAGAAATTATAGAATTTCGAAATGATAAAAAACCTCAGATCAGAATAAAAAAACCCTAAAAATTTATAGTAAAAAAATGACATTGATCCTTAACAGTAACATTACCTATTGTTGCGACTTGCAAGCGTCGCGAGCCACAGAGGAGATTGCCGCTCGTGGAGATAACCAGTCGTTGACACGATGGCTGCTGGTGGGGGTTGCCGCTTGTCCAGTGGGGGTTGTCGGATACAATTTTTTATTAAAGGGCAGGAAGAGAGCGGCGCTGAATTGGGAAGACAGAAAGCTTTGGATTGGAATAATAGAGTTTTGTCTCAAAACCCTGCGGTAAAACGATGCCGGTTTGATGATAGAGGATTAATTATTTTTCTATTATTGTATTTGATTATATTTATATTTTTATTATTGAAAATTTACTAGTTATTAAATGTTTTATATTATCCAAAATAATTTAATCCAGCGGTGGTAGAAGTGCACTGCACCCATGTACCCATTCTAGTGGGTCATGGGTCCATATTCTAACCCGTAAGAAATTAATTAATGTTAAAATAATGCAGAACAATATTAAATAATGAAATAACCTTTTATAATATTATTGAAAAATAATAAAATGATCATAAAATGTATTATAAAATTGTATTTCATTGAGAGATACTAAAAAAGTTGTAATTTTATATATCTTCTTAAATATCTTGTAAAACCTATGCGATAGCAAAAACAATGGATAATATAACTTGCATCAAACAATAATACTTATCACCCAAAATATGGCATGAACCACAATGAGCCAAACTCAATTACTTTCCTATAAAATCAATAGTAACAACTCATATAAAATATATATATAATAATTTTCTATATAATTATTAACCTTTCGGTAAAAATAATGACTCATGGAAAACTTGATAGTGTAATTGCCTATGAACAAGCAAATTCAACGACTCTAGAGCATAAATTTATTCGCAAAAAATATTAGTCAATGACCTAAATAAGCAAAGTGATATGTCAGCCTTCACATAGTCATGCACACAATTATTCACTTTAAATTATCAGTTGCCTCAGCAATGATCTTGTAAGTAATATACCTAAAAAAACCATCACTTTCTCCTTTGAGAAAATGCAAAACTATGAACCATGATGTTATAAGCAATGTTAAATTATGAAATAATCTATATAACATAATTAAAAAATAACATCGTTCAAATATGATAAATAATTTTATTTAGTTTAAAACTATAAATTAAAATATCTGTATAAATTAGATTACGAAAAGCTTCTTTATATATTATATTTGTAGCTTTATTTGTAATTTGTCCTTCATCATCATAAATTAAAACTTTCAATTTATTTCCACTTGTCACCTCTAAAAGAGTAACATAAAGTTTCACCTCTGAAAGAGCAACATAAAGTTGTCCGTATAAATACGGGTCTTTTAGAAATACTCAACATTAAATAATAATTGACCTTGGCTTTTATTAATAGTCATGGCAAAAGATAATATGCTAGAAAATTGTCTTCACTGAAATTTAAAAGGTATTATTGCATTAGATGGAGTCAATGTTATATTCTTGGAATTTAGACTTTTCTCCTACCAAATTTTCTAATAAAGTCTTTGCTTCAATAATTCGATTTCCAATTCTTGTGATGATCAACCTTGTCCCATTATCCAATCCTGATGATTGGTCTATATTTCTAAATAACGTCATAAGAACACTAATCTTCAAACCAATAAAGTGATTTAAAACTCTAGAATATTTAACTCAATTAAAAAATTATAGTGGATATATGTGTTCCAAGGAAAAACATGATCAATCATACAAACCAAATCAGAACTCAATATGATTTATTAAGGCTATTATTAAATGGAACTATATATTCATTAATTTACTCTACCATGTCAAAGAGTATGTGCTAGAATTGTTCTAAGCTTAAGGTAACTTATATCACTGCAATGAGTAAAGAAACTTGGATATATTTTTTCAGCAATTGTAGATATTGGATCATCATAATAATTTATGAGAAGATCATCAAGGACTCAAATTTTTCCAATGCCATCAATTGAAGTTTCAATATTTTCATCTCCAATTGCCAAAATTCAATTAGCAAAATTCTTCAACTCATCTAAATATACGTTTGAATGATTTTCTCGAAACCTCATATTCTTTGTCAACTTCAAAAACTTGATAGTAGGGTCATAAATATGAAGAATTCAGAGTATCATGAATGATATCTTGTCTAATACCTTTTACATGACAAACAAAATTTATCTAAAATCACCTCAAAGAACCACTATTTTACCTCCAAAGATTGATTTAAACTAGATGCACTTTTAAATCTCAAAATGTATCTAACGAGTTCGATCAAGTGCTTTAAAACAAAACCTATGCATAATTGGTTCATCATCCTAAATAATTAACTTTGCCTTGACAACCAAATTGGCTAGAGGACTACTTTGCTTTATATTGCATGTTGAATCGTCATTTAAATTGAGAGGAATTGCAAATCTAGAATGAGATATCCAACACAAAATAGATGTAGTATTGCTTGATGCCATAATTTACATAATATCACTTCTATATCTTATTTCAAAAGATAGAGTTCTCTAAATAAAAGTCTTATCAGTACTTCCATAATCATATAAAAAGAACAATTCACTTTTGTTTTTATCCACTGTTGTCATTATTTTATCATGAATAGACTTCTGTTCAATAGTCAAATTCCTTAGTAATTGCTCATGTTCATCTAACAAAAAGATTTTATTATAACGCAATTCATCAAAGATTAATCTGTTACTAAAATCAACTTCTTTCTAATGG
Organism: Jatropha podagrica; assembly: GCA_947857235.1. Taxonomy (NCBI): domain Eukaryota; kingdom Viridiplantae; phylum Streptophyta; class Magnoliopsida; order Malpighiales; family Euphorbiaceae; genus Jatropha; species Jatropha podagrica. The sequence goes on along the minus strand of CANUEP010186229.1, from coordinate 18,462 downwards.
TAAACATATCTTAGCATTGTTGGATAATCTTGAAAAGTTTTGCCACAACTTTTAAAAATTCTTTCTAGTTTTTATAAACAACAATTTATGATCTCATCATCTGTTGGCTTTGCATCTAAAGAAAACAATATTATAGAATTAGAAAAGCAATTATTTATAATCAAATCATTTAATAACAGTTAAAATACCTAAGTGAAATTAAGAAAATATAAGTCAATTGAACAAATTATTTGCAAAATGTTAAGAAGGAATAAGAAGAAACAAAAAAAAGAGCCCAAAAAATATTATGACATTAATGGTATGTTAAGTATTGAGCTGTTAACCATGACAAATAAGATGAAATTATATAGCACAATATAAAATAGTGTGCGTGTATATCACCTCTAGATCTTATTTCAGAAGACAGGGTCCTCCAAATAAAAGTCTTGCCAATACATTCATAATTATATAAAAAAGAATAATTTACCTTTCTCTTCATTCACTGTTGTTATTATTTTATCATAAATAGATTTCTGTTCAATAATCAAATTCCTTAGTAATTGTGTATGCTCATCTAACAAAAAGATTCTATCACAACGCAATTCACCAAGAATTAATCTGTTACTAAAATCAACATTTTTCTTATGATAAATAGTCTTAGCATTATTGGATAGTCCTGAAAAGTTTTGCCATGACTTTTCAAAATTCTTTCTAATTTTTGTAAACAACGATTTTTTATCTCATCATCTATTAGCTCCGCATCTAATGAAAATAATATTATAAAATTAGACAAGTTAATATCTAAAATTAAATCATTTAATAACAGTTAAAATATCTAAGTGAGATTGAAAAAATATAAGCAAATTTTTTGCAAAATGTTAAGAAGGCATCAAAAGAAAAAAAAAAGAACCGAAAAAATATTATGACATTAATGTTGTGTTAAGTATTGAGCTGTTAACCATGATAAATAAGATGAAATTTTATAGTACAATATAAAATAATGTGTTTATATCATCTTTTCTTTTTATTAATAAGTCTATTTTGATTCTACACCTAAAATTTAAAGTTTTAAGTCAACATTTTAATGTCTTTTTTGTCATTTTAATTCTACCAACTAATCAAACATCTATTTTTATCGAATATTTTTTCTTTGCCATTTTATAAACAGTCAACAGCTACTAAATGTCTATTCAGCAAGATTAGTTGTTTTAGTAACTGTTAACTGTTTGAGTAGTTATCAGTTATTTTAATAGTCGTTAGATATTACATAATAGTTGTTAGTTGTTTATATAGTTGTTTAAAGTAAAAATATTCGGTAAAAATAACTGTTTAATTAGCTATTTAAAACGACAAAAAATTGACATTTGAATATTGAGTTAGAATTTTGAGTTATGACTGTAGAAATGAACTCAATATAATAATAAAAAAGATGACTGTGTGATGTGTTATTAATTTTTTTCATCAAAAGAATGTCAATCTAGAGTGTATAGTCAAACCACATAAAAGGAGGCATCGTTGTAGTATCCTAGCAACTGTGTTTTTGAACAGATTAATTATTTCTTCATATCTAGCTAACTGAGTAAGGGATTCATGCGACAATTGAAATAATAAAAAGAGTTTTAAATTTAGAGCAAGACTGTCAATAAATTTTCAATAAAAAAGTAAAACATTAAATTTCAGATGGGATAAGTTTTCGGTCGATTCAGTCGGTTTAGTTTGATTTTCAGAACTATGAATGTAATTAATAAATATTATCTTTGATAAATGCATTTATCTTAAAATATTAAAACAATTGATTTTCTTATAATTATACTAAATAATTATTTTCCTTACATTTAGTAATTTGAGAGACTTGCACTCAACTATTATTTAAGTTTCAAGTATGATTTGATTTTTTGCTCTAAGTTATATTATGCATATTGCTATTGAACACATGACAAAGACGGTTTCATCTTCTTAATGATGCCACGAGTTCAAATGGTCAGTCATGTATTAGAAGGTATTTTTCTTTTATTCTAGGTTTTATACAATGAGTCAAGTTTAATGTAGTTTTTATTTATTTTTTTTACTTTTAATTTTAAATGACTTTTTTAAATAAATAAGCTTAAGAGTAATTATTCTTTTGATATTTTAAGTTGAATATAAATTGATGATTTTTCATATACTAAAAATTTTGGAACATGCTCATTTTATATTTTTTAGAACTTGCAAACTCAATGAAAAAAAAAAAAATAAGAGTTCAAACTTATTATAAAACAACAATATATTTCTTTTGCAAAAAAAAAAAAAAAATCATTTGAATGTTTTTATTTCCATTTTTAATTCGCCTTTTGCTTTCTTAATTATAGTTTTTTTATCTAACTAATTAAATGTTCGCTTATGCTTGGGTTAATTTTTTTATCTTTTGATTGGACAATTTAAATATTTTTAAATTTAAAATTTAATATCTAAAATAGTAAATATAACTTTTAAAATCTAATTATATCCATCAATCACCTAACTTTAATTCAATTAAAGAGTAAGAGATTTGAATCTCAAAGTTATGAATAGAGAAAATTGGATTGGAAGGATTACATCCATAATGGGCATTTATAGAACCCGAATATGGATTAGTCGCCCATACCGAATACTGGGTGATTCACTAAAAAAAAAAAACCATTAAAATTGATAAAAATATAAAGAATTTTGACTTTGGATTCCATTATTATTCAAGAAGCACAAGAGAATTATTTTTTCCTTATTTAAATTTTACTTGCTACACTAATTCAGCTTCTATGTTGTTTATATTTGAATTTTTGTAACAATGTAGCAACAAATATGCATTTTACCTCATTCCATTTTAAATGCTCATTTAGAATTTTGAGACTATATTATTTTTTTTTTATTTTTACCCATTTTTATTAGGTATTATTTGCTTTTATATTTACATTTAAGAAGGAAAATTTAGACATTATACTATATATTTTTAGTAAATTAATGAATTTCAATCATTTTCTTAATTCTTATGAAAAAGCAAATGTTGCGATTAAAATCAAATGGAAGGAGTACTATTTAAAAATTTTGCCAAAAGCACTTACAATTAGGGTTTAGCATGAAAATAACTAATAATTTTTCAAAATAACAATATAATTAATAATATCCCTAAATGCACATTTTATCCTGTTCTATTTTAAATGCTCATTTAGAATTTTGAGAGCATATTAATTATTTTTTTTTTCAATTTTACCCCTATATTTATGGAAAAAGATTCAAAATCAACACTGAACTTGGATCAAAAGTTTGATTTGCCCATTTTTTTAACTTTTTGGTGAAATAACCCCGTTACTTAATAAAAAAAATATCAAAAGGCCCATATATTTGACTAGTCAATGTACGTGACATATAGAAAGAGAATACACGAGTATTATATGATTTTCTTGAGAAAGAAGAGATGAATAATTGTCACGACCTGTTTCTATTGGTCGGACTTGCATTAAGGCTTGAGGAAGCGTAAGGCCACCGTGGTCCGTAGTAAACTTAAAAACTGATTACAAATTCATAAAATCTAAAATATTTCATAGGACGATTCATTATATTATTAAAGATTCAAACAGTCACAAGGCTTTATTTCATAAAAATTCAACTGCGCCAATAAAATTTTACATACACTTGACATTATTATTACAACTATAAAACACTTATTATAACTGCGGATTTTACCGTACTATTATAAGGGATCTTGATCAGACATAATTCTATCTTACATATTTAAACATTTTTTTAAGCAACCCTGATAAGAAGAAAGACTAGAGCTTCAAGTGATTTACAAATAATTTATAATCTCCTGAAAAAAAATTAAAAGGGAGGAGGGTAATTATAAAACTCAGTGAATAATAACATATAATACTAAACTCACGCATTCATACAAATGATATTTAAACTGTTCTAGTTGAACACTCTCCATTCACACAATGTCAATCATAACACCTACAAACAACAGTAACCATATGCACATCAAATGGTCATTAGTTAATGAAATCACCTTAATAAGATAATGATTACTCCCAAGCATGCTTTAATATCCATTGTATGATCTTGTGACTAATGTACCCAGGGAGCCTACCCTGGTTGAACACTCTCCATTCACACAATGTCAACCATAACATTCACAAACAATAGTAACCATATGCACATCAAGTGATCGTTAGTCAATGAAATCACCTTAACAAGACCATGACTACTACCAAGCATACTTTAATATCCACTGTGACTTGTGTACCCATAGAGTCTACTCCTATTTAGGCAAAACAGATTTAAACATAATATTTCTCATAAAACATTTTTTTATAAATAACATTTTAATCTGAGGTACACAAGGGGGGTGCTACAGCTTACGATCCACTGTCAGCATTCTCACAATGTTCGTACTCTCAACCCAAGTGATTCACATCGTCCCAATTTCCATAAGCAATCACATATCATTATGCACAAAGCAGTTATACACAACAATTTTTAATGCATATCCATTCATCCACATATTGTAATTTAAAAATAATAGGCACAAGGCATATAATAAATTATACAGTTATGAATTTGACAAAACATTATATATTATTATTCAACTAGAAGTAAGAATTTATTTTCAGAGATCAACAAGGCTTTCATGATAGACTGCTGGAAATCCTCAACCTAGCACATTCAGTCCTTTGTTAATATTTAAACTCCTAATATTCTGATTTTAGTTTATATATTCTATTTTCATTAAGTGTCATAAGTCTATATTTGACAACTAACTAATTATATCTTTCATAAGTTTATTTATCAATCCATTTATTTACTTTGATATCTAAAAAGAATCATTAAATTTATTTAATATATTTATTAAAATTATTTTGTCATTTTACTTCTCTTAGAAAACTACACTTCATAATTGATTTAAGAGAAAACTATACTTCATAATTGATTTGCCTAAAGTTAATCTTATCTAAGAAATTACATTTTATTTTTTAAATGAATTTGATAGTTTCTTTTCAAATTCTAGTAAAATAATTATTTAGCTTATTTATTAAAATCATTTAATTAAAATTAATTTTTCCTTAAAAATTATATCTTATTTTTTAAACCAATTTAATAAGTATCCTTACAATCGCATTTAAAATGAATTCTTATATAAATTTTTAAATTCATTCGTATATATTTTTATACACTTAGTTACTTTATCAAATAAATATAATATATTTTTACAATCCTCAAATCACTCTACTTCATTTAGTCTCTGAATACTACTTAAAATTTTATTTTCAAATACTTCATTAAAATCGATCAATCTAATATATATATATATATAAATTTATGCTTAATTAGCTAATTTGTTTCTTGTTAATATTGCAATTATTATTTAATATAATACATTTTTATTTCTAGAATATATTTTTTTTTGTCAAAAAATTTGACAGCTTCTACCTTATAAATTTGACTGCTTACATTTTTATAAATTATAACATCGCCTATCCACGGGGGAAACTCACAACCAATTTTCAGAGTGTCATTTTCAATATTTTCACAGATTATCAAATATCAATTTTTAATCAATAATTGCTTAATTTGTTAATTTTTATGAATTGTCTGTGACTTAGTTGTGCCATTAGTCTTATACAACTTATACTAATCATTCAATCAAACTAATTTAATTAAATAATCAACATTTCGAGATTTCATAATTTATATTGAAATTAAACTACTGAATCGTAAATACACCAATTGTAAATTTGGAATTCGGATTCGAAACTAGCACGAGATGATGATGAATCTGTCTCTCGAGACTCGCCGGAGCGCCATCACCGCCGCCACGCCCAGTCACCGGAAAGTCGTGCAAAGACACAAACGCTCGACTCAAAATTCGCTGAGGAGTTCAAATCCGTGCTCCGTTTGTCGAGTTAGTGGTCAATTTGGCCGGATTGAGCGTCACAACCGCTCCAACTCCACCGTTCATGGTTGTTTTGCTACAAGAGCTCCATAGCTGGAAGGGCTACAAGGAAATTATCCAGAGACAAAGGGGAGTTGATTGAGGCTCTCCTTGAAGCTTGACCTCGCCAGAATTGCTTCTACTAGTCGAAAAATCAAATAACTTTACTGTCGAGGAAGGCTATCGCGATCCACGCCGTTTGAGCTCACCTCAGCGCCGGAGGAGAGCGAAAAAAGTGCCAGCGGTTCAAAGAACGTCGATCGGTGTTCAGTTCTTATCGAGCGGCAGCCGGAACTGGCTGGGAAAGCAGAGGGAACGCTGCGCTAGAGAGAGATCGCATGAGGAAGGAGCGTAAAAGGGGATTTTGAACGGTTTGGTTCAATTCCCAGTTTTAACTAAGTAGTTCTGGTTCGATTTGTACTTATTCTGTTCAACTCAGCAATTTACTCTTATTTTTATTTGATTTATAGATTTATCAATTGGGTTTAACGATTTAAGTTTAGTCTTTGAGTTCGGTTTGAGAAAAATATTATTTTTTGGTAAATTTTATGGGTTAGAATTTATAATTAAATTTTAAATGAAAATTCTTTAAAAATAAATTGAATGATTATTTCAATGTTGGATAAGAGACTTCTCGATCGTCCTCTCTTGCTTTCTCTTACCTCCTGTTTCTCTCTAACACATCGAGTCTCTCTCTCTCCTCTACGTCTCGCCATAATTAATCAGCGATGTTTGCGGTAACACCGATTTTGAAGAAGTGGGAATTCTTTTGTTGCATGATTCATGATTGGTGCCAAACTCAAATGCCAAAACTAGTATCGTGAGCCATGATTCAGTCATTCATTATGTGATCTAAGAAAGTGAAAATGGAGAAGTTGATCCAGAGAGAGAGAGAGAGCGTAATTGATCGGTTGTTAGGGATTTAGATAGAAAATTGGAAATTTTGGCTTCTGACATCTTAGTCTCCACACATGGATTTCAGCCTAGTACATGGGTTTTTTGGTCATCTTTTACTAAATAACGGAATTATTTGGCTAAAAGTTAAAAATGCTCGAATTGAATATTGGCTCCAAATTCAAAGGCCATTTTGAACCCTTTTCTTTTTTTCTATATATATATTTATTAGGTGACTCGTAGCACAATTAATGGAGAGTTTTTAATTTTAATAATGGTAATTTACTAATATTTCTGTTTATAATACTTGACATATTTTAAGAAATAAAATCATTAAATTTGTTTAAATTATAATAAATTATTTAGTAAATTAACTATATTATTTTTAATTTAAGTACTAATTTTCTAATAAAATTAGTAAATTGAAGGAATAACTATTAGTTATATATAAATGGTAAATATGAAAAAAAATATTTATTATTCCTTAAAACTACAAATGTGACAAGTATTATGGAACGGAAATAGTACTATATACTTTTAAAAGATCAATGTATTTCATTCATTTTCTTAATTCTTATAAAAATATTAAATGTTACTCTTCGAGTTGAACGGAGGGAATAATAGTAATGATAGTTCTTTTTAAAAAAGAACAACGAATCTACTAGCTGACAGTTTGAATTATGAAAATGCGGACGTGACAGGTGTGCGAAGTACACAAACTAAAAAATAAAGTGCGTTTGATCGAACTTGTAAGTTGTGAATTTGGACTCATGGTATATACTTCACCGGTTGTGCAATTAAAATAAAATTGGCAAAGAAAATTATAAAAAAAGTTTGATTTCTTGAAATATAAAAGAAATGAGATTTCTTGAAATATAAAAGAAATTAGTTATTCTATCGAAAAAATGATTTTATATAAAAAACTAAAATGCCCTTGTTATATGGGACTCACAAACATAATTAATATTTTTAATTATCCATCGCTCATTTGCCATCTTAACCTCATAACAACTGCTAAGATCTAATCTTCTGCTATACCTCCACACCATATAGAAAATGAGAGTCACCAAACATATAGTAAGTTCAAGGCTTTTCTTCCCCCACCCCACCTTTTTTTCCAGTGCCCTTTTCAATATGTATTAACTCTATATGAGTATTGTATTAAAATTATCTTTTCTCCACAAATAATTTTGTATTTCATGAGTAACAGATCTATAAATTATTTTATTCTTATTGCCCTTTTGATTCATACAGAAAAAAAAAAAAGAAAAAACCAATTTTCTTAACTAAAATGCATAACTTCAAAGACACAACAAGTAAACGCAAAAAAATAGATCCTATGGTAAATCATTTCTTTATGTAACCCCAAAATTTAGGAAAATATAAATATAAAATAATTCTCAAACAACAAGTAATAATTCGTAAATTAATTTGTCTGAAATAATCGTTGTGCCTCTATTTAAAACGGAGACGCAGCCCTCATCCATTTCTAATCAAGCCGACTGAATTTGAACGGCGAAAATATTTGAATTGGACTCTAAATAGAAATATCTAAAGTCAAAAGAAAGATCGAATATTTTAAAGAGTTTCGAGTCTTTATTCAGATTTTCTTTTATTTGCATACTCTTCTTTGTTCTTTTTGGTTTGGAAATGAGAGTGAATAGAGGATTATAAGGATCTTGTAGTGGATACATATAAAAATTTTTAATTTTCGAAAAGTTATGGGGATTAGATTTTTTTTTTTTTTTTACTTAACATAGGAGGGACGATGAAGAATAATTGGTCCCTTTTTTGAAGACAGGATCAGAGGTGGAAGCATATATTAGAGACTGCTAAATAATTCATATAAACCGTAGGGACGAATTAATAAATTTTGTAAAAATTCAAGGACCTCGAAATAAATTTCTCTAAGATTGATGACGTTACTTTTCTGTACGCTCCTACATGGATAGAGTGTGGTGATGACAATTTAACCCGACCTGTGGGTAGCCGATAGAGTGACTAGAGTCTACTCTATTTGAGCGAAGCTCCACAGGGAAGAGCTTCTTATTCATCAATGGAGTGTTTGTGGTGTCTTCTTCCGCCACCACCCTCAAAGCTTTCTTTTATGAATTCCACTTCTTTAATGGTTGTGTCTGCAACTTCACTGTCGTCTTCGTCATTCGCGTCCATGGCCTCTCCTCCAAAGCGAAAAACACTCACTTCAAGAACGATTTCTTCAAAACCTACTAAAACTCCGTCTCCTACGATACCCACGACTATTAATTTGGATACAGATACCTCGGCTTCTTTCCCGCCCAAGAAGGTGAGGGTCTCTCTTTTCTTAAACCCTATAAACCTATTCTTTAAAATGCCGTAGTTTTTGAAATTTTGAGTATGCTTTTTCAAATTTTTTGTTGATTCTTGATTTTATGGTTTTTGTGGATTGGCAGGTACTGCTTCCAATTGGGTTTGGCACAGAAGAAATGGAGGCAGTTATTTTGGCTGATGTTCTACGGCGAGCTGGTGCGGAGGTGATTGTTGCATCTGTGGAGCCACAGCTTGAGATTGAAGCTGCTGGTGGCATTAGACTGGTGGCTGATACCTTTATCTCTAATTGTTCTAATGAAGTTTTTGATCTTGTGGCTTTGCCGGTTAGTGGCTTTTAACTTTTAGATTTTCACTTGTATTTTAACGTTTTGAAATTTGTTTTAGTAATAATTTATACAAATTGTCTGTAGCAATTAAAAAAGCATTGAGGAAGTAATGAGAAGTTGAAAATGTATCAGATGGAATACTACTTGTTTGTGTGAGGGAGAGAGGGAGCGTGTGCGCCTGCCTCTCCTAATTGTTTTAAATATCTGTACATAGCAGCATATGAACACTATCACAATGGTCAATTACTGTGATACGCTAAACAAATTAAACTTAGCGCCAATCGATCATTACAAATTGGCTACAGTACACTAATATTTTCTCAATCTGAGAACTTTATTTTAAGGCTGTGTTAGTAAATATTACTGTGAATTTAGTAATAGTTTCTTTTGTTTGATTTGGACTTACAATTTCACAAAGGCAGGGAGGAATGCCTGGTTCAGCAAGATTAAGAGATTGTGAGGTTCTAAGGAAAATCACAAGTAGACAAGCAGAGGAAAAGAGGTTATATGGAGCTATTTGTGCTGCTCCGGCTGTCACACTCCTTCCATGGGGCCTTCTAAGAAGAAGACGGGTGACTTTCTTGAATTGCTTTTAATTGAACTTTATTTAATACATGTGGCTGTAGTTTTGTTGACTAATTTTGCTCTAGCATGTGATCTAAGACGACATGTCATCCTGCATTCATGGACAAACTTCCAACCTTCTGGGCTGTTAAATCAAATATTCAAGTTTCAGGACAGCTTACTACAAGCCGTGGTCCAGGAACTTCTTTCGAGTTTGCTCTATCTTTAGCTGAGCAACTATTTGGGGAGTCCGTTGCCAATGAGGTTGGAGAATTACTGGTAAGGTCAATTGTTATTTTATTAACTTCGTTTTATTTGTCAAGCATACCTATTGGCAATTTAGCTTCAATTTTTGGATACATTTTGGTGAAACTTCTTTAAGATTTGAAATTGAAGTCCATATGCAAACACTCTGTTTAAGCTGTCTATGATTTGTTGCAAGCTCAAGTGCTTGTGGCTAGAAGCTGGTTTAAGCAGCTAATGATTCTTGTCATTCTAGACTTAATCCATGATTTGGTAGCATAGACTTAGATCTGTATTTAGCTGTATTTATTTATATTATTTAGCATGGACTTAGACTTAATCCTTGTCTATATTTATTTATTTAGCTAATGTTTTAGCTGTATTTATTTTATTGACTCCATACATTAAAAAACATCCTAGATCTATATTGTCTGAGTTCTTAGAAAACAGGGCGACCTAGTATGAAGCACTTTATATGTGTGGATCAGGGGAAGGTCGATGTACGTGGCCTTCTCCCTACCTTTTATAGAGATGCTGTTTCTGTTGCTCGAATGCATGACCTTTCAGGTCACAAGTGGAATAATTTTACCATTACACTAAAGCCACCTCCTTTATATTATCTGAGCTATTGCTGAAAATTATACACTTGTCTTAATTAAGGGTTATAACTTACATGCAACAAGCTGTAATTATATATTATGATGGTGTTCGGCAAAACTGAAAATTAAATGTTGAGAATTTAATAATTAAATTTTAAGCTTTGAATAAACATGTGTTCAACTGTATTATTGTTAACAAGCATAATAATGTATTGTATTCAGTGTAAAATTGAAGTTAAAAGTACGAAATTTATACTTCTAACTGATATGTAGATAATGTAATCAAACAAATTTAAAAATATTGGTTGCTGAAATTTCAAGTGTTGACAGGTCTTATCAAACACCACCTAAGTTTGAGATGGTTCTTCAAACGCTTGGCATCTTTTTACATTGTTTGTTCAATCAGATGTGATAATGCGCATCATTATGGTATCCTAGATTCGTGTTATTATCTAGATTCTTTCTAAAATTTGTAATAGTTTAAGCTTTTCATGGCCATGGGAGATCTGGAACTTGTACACTACTCTTTTTGTTTATTCATTTGTCATATGCCAACATACCTTGTCTTTTTGCTACTTGTTTACTTTCTACCAAAAGCTTTGAGCTAATACTCTTCTACTTGTTAGCTGATGCATACTGCTGATGATATGCGTAGAAAGGATGAGTTTAACGAAGTTGATTGGTCGGTTGACCACAAACCCCGTGTAAGTTATTTTTCACATCATTTTCTGTTTATAACCAGATTAAATTTGATAATCTTATTTGTTAAAACAACTCTTGGTTGTTGGTCTATGGAATTGGCGCAACATGTTCCGCATATATAGAGAGTGGTGAACTCTATAATATGTTTGTGCCCTGTTTGGTTTAATCATTCTTGTCATATAGTTTTCTAAATGAATGCCTGTTGCAATCTCCAGTATTCTATTTATTGTTTGTCTAGTTTTGGCAGGTATAGGTATTGTTTGCATGCATTAATTGACAGTCTATACTCTAGTTTTTATATCATTGTTGTTCACTGTCTATGAACTCTAGTTTTTATATCATCGTTCCGATGTCACATAGGTTCTCGTTGCTATTGCAAATGGTTCTGAAGAGATTGAAATAGTAACTATTGTGGACATTTTACGTCGAGCAAAGGTGGATGTCGTGGTTGCTTCAATTGAAAAATCATTACAAATTTTGGCATCCCAAGGCACAAAAATAATTGCTGACAAGTTAATTGTTGAAGCTGCTGAGTCCATATATGATTTAATACTTCTTCCGGTGAGAAACCGAATATCTCTATACAACTAATTATCTTTGCTGTATTTTCTGATAGAAGTATAAGAATGTAAGGACATTTGAGTTCCCAATTTGAGATTGATATGTGCCTTTGGTCCAGTAAAAGCTATAACTTTTTCATGGACTTGGTGAAATTTCTATTTGTAAAGAAGGCTTCCATACATTGGTTTGGCTGCGTGTATATAAAACTTTATTGAGTCCTGATTATCCACTCTTGCATGATTTACGAAGAGATGAGATTGAGGACAGAATTGTTATGTGAAATTTTTCCACAATTTTAATCAATTGAACAAAATAAAAATAAAAGAGGCTTAATTGCTTGTATAATAGAGGTATAAAGGCAACTGTATAGGCTGGTTAAGGGCTTAAAGGTAAAGTGAAAGGGCCTGAATTCTGTTTTAATTTTTTCAGCCTTAATAATTTAATTGTCTTCTAGTAAATAAAATATTTTAAGCTTTATCTTGTACATTATCTTTTATTTCCCTCTCAATATCCTTGAGTTTGTTTTTTTTTTTTTTTTTTTTTTCTCTGAACTTTTAGGGAGAAATTGCTGGGGCCCCGCGGTTACACAAATCAAAGGTTCTGAAGAAGCTACTCAAGGAACAAGATGCAGCTGGAAGAATATATGGAGCGGTCTGCTCTTCCCCTGCAGTTCTACACAATCAGGGTTTATTGAAGGTAATTTGAAACAATCTTATATCTCCCTAGCATAGACTTTCGTCTAATAAAGTTTCCACTTGCTGTGTAGGATAAGAAAGCCACTGCACATCCTTCTGTTGAGAATCAGCTAAGTAATGCGATAGTAAATGATGCCAAAGTAGTTATTGATGGTAAAGTTATCACTAGCAAGGGGCATGCTACAGTAACAAATTTTGCAATGGCTATAGTGAGCAAGCTTTTTGGCCATGCAAGGGCGAGGAGTGTAGCTGAGGGCCTTGTTTTTGACTATCCTAGGACTTAGATGTGTTGAACAAGAGTGGAAGTGAGGAAGTCGATGAAGATGCCCTGATCCACAAAGGAGAGCCGCTAATCTCAGAGTCTCAGACTCTAATCAGCTAATATAGAATGCAAATTTTCCAGAACTATTTGGTCAAGGGTTATTCATGGGAGCCAAAGTATGATGTCCAGTTTTGGAGTCGTGTTCGAATCCTAATATTGAATTTGAAGAAGATGGTGTTTGGGTTTCTGCAAACTTCAGTTCAGTGCAATTTGCACCAGTTTTTAAACAGGAGATAGGGTTCTTGTACGTGAACTGGTGCTAACATGTCCAGATACACAGAAATAGCAATTAGCAATTCATTTTCCGGCTTTGGCTCATAATTTATTGCCAACTGGTACAGAATTCAGAATGTTTAGTATATTTCATTATGCAGGTTGGCACTGCAACTTTTTTTTTTCTTTTCTAATCCACATGTTAGTTTATGTGGTATTAGCAAAATTAATGCTTTAAGTTCCCCTTTGTAATAACATTCAAACTTTCTTGATATAATTAAAGATATCTAAGCTTTGCACACATCTCTATTTGAGCAACTCAAACATCAAAATATCTCTAGTTTGAAGAACCTTCTATACAAATAAGCTTTGCACTCAAGCTTATCATGATTATTGCAAGAGGATAGAACTCTGGCAAAAAAATTATTAGTTCTTATTCAACATTTCCAAAATTAACACTCTCATTGCAGCTTAAATTGTCCTAATGGTCACTAAATATTTGTCTTAGATTTATCATATACAAAGCCAATCAGCTATGCCAATCAGTTACAAATAAAGATTATGGATAAGATTTGTTTATAATAATTTTTAGAAACTAACCAAGTTATTAGGCTGACAGTGTAATTCTTGTAGCATAGCTTTTGCTTCAGTATCCTACATATGCTTTATGAACAAATGACAAGCCAATAGACATCACAATAAAAAGGAAGTTAAAATCTATAGTATAAAACTAATTTCAAGTCATAATTTACAAAATCAAGCCTCTATTTCCTATAAATACAGCTACCTATCCTGCAAAGTATAAAATGCAGGTCAAGTCGCCAACATTGCATATTCAAGCCCTGTCACTATCCATAATCACTAATCAGTACGTCAACTCTACCAAGGGCCTGTCAATGTCCTCCGCAAGCATTGCCTTTTCGATCCCCATTGCCGATTCATCGACTCTAAGAACTGTAAAAACAGACAAAAGTGATCAATCAGCCCCTTTACTGTCAAAATTTATCAGAAGGCAAATTTTCCTTATTATTTTAGGCTGTGTTTGGTAAGCTATAATTGTAATTTCATTTCTTTGTTATGTAACCACCATTAAATTGTAGTACGTCTTATTAGAGTTGCTACAATCTATTTCAAAGACTACCATTAAACTCTGATTTAATGGTTTGTTTATTTTAGAAGTGAGTCTATTAATTCTCTTCAAAAAACAAGGTGAAGGGAGAATCAGAGAGGGATCAATTTGAAGATTGTTATCAACTCATTTTCTAAACTGCCTTCTTAGATTCTCATCTGGTCAACCTACCTACATGACTTCACTGACCCTCATCAAAGGTAAGGATTAGAATTGCATGGCTCTGTTTCATTATTCTGTAATGTGATCTAATCAAATGATTAAATTCTATTCCATTCTATTACAGCATTACCAAACGTAGCTTAAAAGCTTACAGCAGTACCATGCCCGTCCAAGCAAACTCATGGCCATTTTGGTTTTGATCAACCGTGAATGAAAATAAACATTTATAAGGGGGAAAAATGGAAGAAGATGATTAATTAAAAGAAAAATACAAGATTATGGTTATAATAAAACATTTGACAGTCAACAAAACCAATTTTGAGATTGTGATTGATAATCTCTCTAGAAAAGTAATCAACATAATATCACCCCAAAACTTCCGGTTTTTATAGCAAGCTCGAAAGATGCGTTAAGGATATTCAATTATCAGTTTTGACAGTTCCACATGGAATTATGGAAAGAAGAACATGAAAAATGGGAATTATTACTATTCTAGAGCAGCTTGTCTTCTGCATATAACTTCCATAAATATTTGAATAATGAGTCTGTAAGACTAATATATGTATTTTCTGTTCATATAGTGTGATTCAAGATGTGATATTTGATTAAATGTTCCCATTCAATATGAAAGATAAGGCAATGGTACTACTAAAGAGGCGGATACCTGATTTTTCTGCATTTCCATAATTTCTTCCTGCAAAAAGCCAACAGCCAAAATGTGGTCAAGAAATGTTTTCCCTTACAGCCTAAATTTACACAAGATTTTTTCTTCACGAAAGAGCCTACCTGCTTTCTCTGCAATTCCTGATTCATTTCTTTAAGTTTTGCAACTTCTGCTTCTAGTTCCAGTGTGTAGGCCTGTAATAAACCCAAGGGATGAATTAGAACAGAAGTATTGATCAGTTTTGGCCTCAACAGGACCACAAGTTACTAGCCAATGAAATCCAGTCAATGGAAAACTTTTTTCAGGCCCGACAGAGGCAAAAATAGGACTACTTTCATTCATCATTTATCTTACACAGATCACGTGCATTGCATGCATCAGAATGATGGATAGTTTAAAACAAGCATCTTTGAAAGAGGCAACATATAGTAAGACAACTAGCAGAACTTCATAAACGGATCTCATAAATAATTTTTGCGTTTCTGTTGACACCATCAACTGAAGGCTATTTATCCATTCACCAGAAGCGAATAAAAATGAGTCAAACAGTCCAGTTTCATAAGTTCTCCACTGTATCTCTAACATGGCATGCTGCACTGTGATTGCACTAAAGATCCTTCACTAGGCTATTAAAACTGCTCACTTGAAATTTACAACTCATTGCAAAAGCATTACTGCTTCCTAATAAAAATGCTAGCATGATTACCATCAGGGTATCTCATCTCAGATTACTCCTGATCCTCGGAAAACAATACTACAACAGTAGGCAGTAGCTTGTGGAGGCAATATTGGAAATGCACCATACAATTGTGGCATTTAATGAGAGACAAATATAGTATTCCCGACGAGCAGAATACAACATAATTACGGTTTGATTTTGCGTCCCAATAATTTCCAAATGTTTCTGCCAATATGAAATATCAATCTTTCTTCAGAAGACTTTGACGTACTAACAACTAACACCTCACTTGTGCAGTTAAGTAGAACAATAACTTGGCTGCAATACTGGATGGAAAGGGAACCAACTCAATGTCATACTAAATCAAACTGCATACTGTTGGAATTGCTTGACATATTGATGTAAAAATCCTATTAGCCTGGCATTGCATAACATAACTATCTCAAGTAGAACTCTCCTCCAACTTATGCATTTGCATCTTAAAAGGAAATCAAGAGGTTTACGAATGAAATCTAGGCTTGGAAGTACAAATTACTAGCATCTAGATACCAATTACATTTCTGATTACAACCAAAAACAGAGCCCCTAAAATTAGAATCAAGAAAACGATAGCACCCCAGAATTAGTCTTCTAAATACCAAAAGCCAGGGATGATATTGTACAATAGTGAAAAAAGAGTTAGAGATACCATTCAGAAAGTAACGAATGTGTAATAGTTCATTCACTAAACTTACCTGCTTGCGAGCCCGTGACCTTGCAGCTGACTCTCTATTTTTAATCATTCTCCGGTGCCTTCTCTCAACTACTTTTTCCAAAGCAGCACTTGCTTTTCTTCCCCGTCCAAATGTGTTTGGAACTGGTGATAGCGAAGAAGGCATATCTGCATTACCTTTGATCATATCTGGTGATATTTGGTTTGCAGGAGATACTTTTGCAAGCGGAACACCTGCAGTTCCTAAACCAACCATTCTCATTCCACCACCATGAACTAAATTATTCTTTATATTTGTATCTGCAATACCAGCAATTGAACTCCTGACTCCTGGACTAGCAATCTGAGCACCATTTGCTAAACGTACATCCGCAAATGCTACATTTGTTGGTTTGGGGAAGAGAAGCTGCTGCTGCTGCTGCTGCTGGGACTGGTTCTGATGCAGCTGCTGCTGCTGCTGGGGCTGGTTCTGATGCAGCAGCTGCTGCTGCTGCTGCTGAACTAGTGGTTGAGAGGATCTGATCCCGCCTACATTTAAAGCTAAATTAGAAGGCTGACTACCAACTAAGTTATTATTTTCAACTATCCGAGTGACCATAAGCCCATTGTTATGATTTGCCTGCTGGAAACCAAGAGCTAAACTGGCATTGTTATTGCCATTATTATTTAGTCGTGATAATTCATCAAAGAATCCACCATTATTTGGCCTTCCAATTAGCTGAGCATCCTCCCTTACAACTCCTGCTCTGGCCAAGAACTCCTCCAAAGTCATTTCTCCTAAAGTCTGTTGCCTTTGAGGCAAATTTGATCCCATGCTGCTGCCGTTATTGTTGTTGCTATCTTTTGCGCTATCACTGCTATCTTTAATCAAGTCTCTCCAAACCTCATCAACAGTCTTTTGACTTAGTGTTCTTGGCAAAGTCAAAGATCCTTGTCTTTGCAAATTCCCACCAGGAAAATTTCCTTCTCCAACTCCAACAGTATTTGTCATTGCTTGTGTCTCTTCTGCAGTCCATATGTTTTTCAATAGCTCATCCATATTCATTGATCCTAGATCCTTACCTAGTCCTCCACCCCAGCTGTTTTGGAACTCATCAAAGGTCAGTGAGTATATTGAAGACTGGCGAACCAATGGAGAATTCCCCAGCGTCTTTGCACCACTTGCTTCTCCAGCAGGGACATTACCAAAGTTCTTGAAGTTCAAATGAGAACCCATTCTTAGAAATAGCAGCGGCAGCTGACCCTATCAAGCTGTATATTTTTTCAAATTTAAGTAAATCAATATGAAATCCCACTCCTTCCAGCTTGTTTCCTTCAGATTAAGATCACAAAATTCATCAAATCAAGTAGAGTAACTGAAAAGAAAACTATCTGTTTTACATTTTTTCAGTATAAAATTCCTAAGATATGAAAAAATCAAGTTCTAAATTCCAAGAATAACATCCGCGAACAAAAAATGATAAAGCTACTGTACATGAAGATTGACTTGGGATGGTAGAGTTAGCTGATGCAGCTTTATAGAACAAATATAAGGAATAAAGCATGAAGTGATACACCATTTCCAAGAATATAAGAAACACATGCCAAGCAATATCTTCTGAACAACTATAATAAAGATTCAAGTTTCACATGGTATCCCACTTACGGAAAAATAAAAAAATAAAACACATTCAGATATTGCTTTAAAGCGTTAATTCTGAAACCAAAAATACCAAAGTTCAAATTAAAAAAAAAAAAAAAAAAAAAAAAAAAAAAAAAAAAAAA